>JAOUQV010213094.1:0-14607 GCA_028565295.1 Aspidoras spilotus
GGAAGATGCCGGGGACAGAGTGAGGTGGAAAAGGTTAACACGCTGTGGCGACCCCTGATAAAAGAGAGAGGCCGAAAGAAGAAGAAGAAGAAGATTCAATATTACATATTTGTGAGTGGCAAAAGTATATGAAACTCTAGGTTTAGCAGTTAAATTAGAGGCAGGTGTTTGAAATCAATGGGATGATAATCAGGTGTGAGTGGGCACCCCGTTTTATTTGAAGAACAGATATCCATCAAAGTCTGCTCTTCACAACACATGTTTGTGGTAGTGTATCATGGCACAAACAAAGGAGTTGTTGATGTTTACCAAGCTGCAAAAGATTACATAACCATCTCTAAAGAGTTTGGACTGCACTTACCCACAGTCAGACAGATTGGGTACAAATGGAGGAAATTCAAGACCATTGGTAATTTTAGGACTTGTGTAAAAATCTGATGATGATTTAGATCAGTTTTATGCAGAAATATAGAAAATACATAATTGCTCGGCCAGCTAATTATTTAATATTTTTTTACATTTCCACGCTTTTTGCGCCTGTCTCAACTAATGATTTTTAATTTATTGGTCAGATGTCTCACTTATAACAAGTAGAATAGATTTTGTTCTATTGGGAATAAAATAAAAGCATTACTTTGGGCTGTTAAAAGTATATACATCTGTACGTTACTGAAGGTGCCAATAATTCTGAGACTGACAGTTTAGCAGTATGGAGTAAAGTAAACTGGGATGTTTCAAGTGTTTCTGTGGCAGATCATTAGTGCTTATACAGGATGTGAGTAATATTAGGAGGAGAATGGCACTGAAACACTCAGACTAATGAAATGAAACCCAGTAAGTTGCTGGTGAGTTGCTGGAACATGCCCCGACTCAAATGTGACAATGAAAACTACTCAACCTTTCACTTTTCCTCCTGAGGGCACTACAGTATATCCGGCAGAACTGTATTAATACTAGACCCTAATATTCAGGTTCTGAAAACTTCAAGCACATTCTAATAAATTTTGTCATGTTGACTTATCAACTGACTTGTGACTTGTCGTGATGTCCAAAGGCTTATGGGAAAGCGTTTACGTCACTGAAACGTGTTCAGTCCAAATGGTGAGTCAGATCTGCCGGCTGTTGTCCTTATGAGAAATTCTCTCTTTTACTTCACACCAGGCTGGGAAAGACATTTACACTGGAGAGACTCCTCCTTAATAATTACACAAAGTCAGTGGGTATGAAGAGGCAGAAACATATTGGCAATACACGCTCGAGTACGTCAGATTTAAAACGTAGGCAGAGTTTTTGTGCTGGGACATAAACTCCATATGCCTTTGCAATCCAATATCTGCCAGTAGTGTCACAGATGAATGTAACTGTGTGCATACTTGCCTATTTGTTACATGTGCTACTGGAAACTTTCACTAGAAGGCAGACTAGAGAACACTGACCATGTAGAACTTCCTGGTTGGCATCATTTATACAAATATTGCGAAAATTGAGGAGATTGTACTTTGGATTATGCACAGTCAAACATCTCACATGATTTTCTTTAAAACCTCCTGCCTTTTTTACACTGCAGCCAACCTGCACTTCCCCCATCATTTCCAGATGTATTGCACCTTGCGCAGGTATCATCACTTAATTGAGTATGAGCACAAATGAGGTGTCATAATGACACAGGATACAAGGATACACAAGGCAGGAAATTTTATTACACACACGTGTAGTTAAGAGCAAGCATCTCTACCCTTAGACTAAAATTGTTTAAAGTGCATTGGTTTTTATTCATTCGTTAATTATTTCACTCATTTATTCAGTAATGAATTGATTGATATCAAAAAAATAAAATGAATCAATCAAAATGATCATGTTGGTGATCTCTGTCTCATGAAATGAATGAAAATGCACACATCTCATGCACAGTACTACATAAAAGTATGAAAAAGTTCTTCTGTTACTCAGCACAACATGTGCTCAAACCCGAAGGGGAGGGTAAGGGAGATCATCATCATGCCCGGGTACACATCAGTTCGGTTCACCTGGTGAGACTAAGCCCCGAGTTTGCCCCAAAGTCAAACAACCATAATAGTTTTTGATGCACATGTGACCACAGTCACATATCAAGATAAATAGTCTGATCTTTTCAAATGAGCTCCACAGCGTTTCTAGTCTGTGCTCGTAATTCTACCTTGAGTGTATGAGTGTACAGTACAGAGAAGTGCAAAGGAGGAGAAATACTGGAAGACCAGCACACTGTCAGAGGAAACAGCAACAATGCTGTGTTTACTCAGACCACTAAACTAGAGACTAACGGAAAAATCAGGTAAGTTACCTCCCCTCTCTGCCCCCAGCTCATAAAAAAAAAATCACTGCAACAATGAATCACTTAAACAAAGCCAGCTTTCATTTTTAGGTGGAGGTGCTGGTCTCTCTGCACGACGTACATCCTGTTTTTATGGAAAAACAGAAATGGCTATAGTATCCCAGTGAGAGTCATAGCATTTGGACGGTCCACGGGCCATGGCGCAAACACTCTTAAATACCCATGTCTCCGGGTCAGTGTGTGTATATGTGCATGAAAACAGACGAGAAAATAAGATTAAATGCCTTAGTCTGCATGAGCAGATAATAAAGAGTTAATTATCCATTATGTACAGTAGCAATTTCAGAATAGTGTCACTGTATCCATGTTGCTTTTAATGGCTTCAGCCACCAATAAGGAAAACTTTAAATGTTCATTAAAATGGCTGTATTATACAAAAGGCAGTACATGCATATTATAACCTGTATGTATATAGTGTATATACACAATACTACACTAATATCATGGACACCATTAGGAACCTGCTAATAATGTGTACATGTTGTTAGTTCAGCTCAGGATCATAACACAGTGAGAAGTAGGAAGGCATTTCAGACAAGCTTGAAACCCGAGTCAAGTGTTTCAGCACATTGCTTATGTGCACACATGACACACACACACACACACACACACACACAGCAAGCCCTAAACACAATAAAGTGTTTAATCAGTAGGCGCCCAGTAAGTAAAGGTTATGAGAACAGAGAATTTTAGCAGAAAACTTCTTTCATTCATTATCTTCAGCTTAATCTACAAAGGGTTGCAGGCCAGCTGGTGCCACCTAGCAATTTTGGGCGCAAGGGCAGGAACAATGCTAGACAGGGTGTCACAACCTGCCTGTCCTTGGGATGTTAAAGCAACCGCATTTCAACACAGAAATTTCCAGTCTTCCCTCCCAGGGATCAAATCCAGGTCATTTTTGCTCTGAGGCGACAGCGCTGCCCACTCTGCCGCCATAACCAAAATCTGCACACAAATTTCCCATGCCCACTATAGCAGCTCAACCAGTTCACCTTGCTATTTTGCCACTCAGGTTAACCACATGTGGCCAGCTGCTGTGTGACTTTTGGATAGATATTTGTTGAATGTTCCGTCACACTAGGTACATGGCTTATACCATGGTATGACCTGCAATTAGTTCATAAGGAATCTTCCACCTCTCCCACTGCGCGCCACTTACTGTTAATTATTACACTAATAACCCACAATGAATCTACATGCAAACACCCCCACCCCCTCAGTCGAAACGCTAGAGAGAGGCATGATATATATAAATCAACCTGGTAGTGCAGGTCTTAGTGAAATATTTTCATGTTTTACATTGAGAGATTTCTTCTCTTCCTTAAAATAATGTTAAGAAAGGTATTTGTATAAACCAGCCATAAGAGAGCACAAGCCAGTGTATTTCTAGTACCAGTCCCAAGCCCGGGTGAATGGTGAGGTTGCGTCAGGAAGGGCATCCGGCGTATATTCCTCCATACCAGATTGGTTGCGGCCCGGGTTAACAACATCAGCCGCCAGTACTGGTGGCAAACAGGGTATTGGCGGAAATTGGGCTACTGTTTTCCAAAGACGACAAGGAGGGAAGTGTGTGAGGAGACAGAGAATAGGAAGTCAATAGTGTAGGACTGAGGGTAGCAACATTGAATGTAGGGACAATGACAGGAAAAGGTAGAAAACCAGCTGACAAAATGAGAGAATAAAGGTGGATAATTTGTGCGTGCAGGAGACAAAAATGGAAGGGTACCACGGCTCAAAGCATTGGTGCAGATTTTAAATTGTTCTATCATGGTGTGAATAAGAAGAGAAATGGGGTTGGGGTGGTCCTAAAGGAGGACTATGCAAAGTGTGTTGTTGAGGTGGAGAAAGGAGAGGAATGACAATCAATTGTAGTAAGATACATACGTGTGAATGAGAGGAAGACAGGTGGAACAGTCACGTTACAGGGAGAAGTGGTCATAAAGGTGCAGAAGTTCAGATACTTAGGATCAACGGTTCAAGAAAAGAGAGTGTGGAAAAGAGGTGAAAAAGAGAGTACAGGCAGGATGGAATGGATGGAGAAAAGTGTCAGGAGTGATGTGTGACAAAAGGGTTGCAGCAAACGTGAAAGGAAAGGTTCATAAGAGAATAGTGAGACCAGCTTTGTTGTATGGTCTGGAGACAGTGGCACTGACTAAGAGACAGGAAGTATAACTGGATTTTGCAGAGCTTAAGATATTAAGATTCTCATTAGGAGTGACCAGGATAGACAGAATTAGGTATGAGAATATCAG
This sequence comes from Aspidoras spilotus, assembly GCA_028565295.1. NCBI lineage: Eukaryota > Metazoa > Chordata > Actinopteri > Siluriformes > Callichthyidae > Aspidoras > Aspidoras spilotus. The sequence continues at coordinate 4,624 of JAOUQV010213094.1, forward strand.
AGGAACAGCACAGGTGGGAAAATTGAGAGACAAAGGGAGGGGCGATTGAGATGGTTTGGACATTTACAGAGGGAGGACAGTGAATATATTGGTAGGATGATTTTATAGATGGAGCTGCCAGGTAGGAGGCAGAGAGAAGATATATGAATGTGGTCAATGTAGACATGCAGGTAGTTGGTGCAAAAGCAGAAGATGGTGAAAAGACTGACTCGCTGTGGCAACCCCTGATAAAAGGAAAGGCAAAAGAAGAAGAAGAAAGATATTTGTATATGTGTCCCTCTACATTGTATATCATTAAACAATTAAAATAATATAAAAAAAAATCTGGGAAAGAGCTCAGTCATAAGTGGAATACCTTAGGCAGCACTGATTAAAGAGAGCATTCCCACTAAAAACCTGACTGTGCAAAACAAAAGCGGCATTGACTTCTCTGTGGTCACAAAGCAAACGTACTGTGTTCACATAAAATGAACGATCCAGACTTTTACTAGCAAAAAGACCAAAACGGTTGTATCAGTGCCCTATGGCAAAGGTTATATAAAGCAACAAACACTTCCTGCAAGACGTCTTTTCCACAGAGATCCATGCATCCCTTCTTAAATTACTCCTAAACTCTCCTAATGATCCTGGCACCTAATGCTCATAATGTAGCTAGTAAAGAGTGAAACTGCAAAACTGGCAGCACAAGTCAAGGTTACAGTAAACAAAGTCATCAAAGACATTAGTGTGCATGTAAAGGGAACATGGTTAACTTTCTAAGCTGTAGCGGCAGGTCATCTTGCTTTCTCAGCTCTACCATGCATTATGACACAATCTGTGCAAGCTGAAACCTGTGCTGATGGATGGATAACACAGGGCAAATATTCTGTTAGTCAGTGTTGGGGCCTGTTACCTCTACCTCCTACCTCTGTTTAGGAAAAACAGAACTCTAGTATGATGTTGTGAGTTAAATGTGTTTAGTCACCTTTGAAGACCTACTGGATTGGGTGAAGCCAATACTAATAATGCCAATTAATGACGTTTAAGACAGAAAGAAACTGTAACAGATGTGCAAAAATGAACCTGTGCTGAATTACACACAAAGTAGTCTAATGTAGCTTGTCCATGCCCTGCTATTAAACTTTTATATCATAATATAATTAGATTCCTAACCTTTTAATAATAAATAAATCATTACGGCCACTTGGTTGGATTTGATTAGATTTTTAGATTGTTCAACAGGGTTTCTGAAGGTACCAGCCAGTCTAAAATATTGTTTTCATAATGATATTTTAATGCCATTTTGTAACATTTTAAAGTCAAAAACATACATAAACACAACAAGACATGGATTTATGGCTGTTTATTTTTGAGGACTGGTTTAATCTCTCATTAAATATAGGTACAAATAGTCCAGCATTATAACTGCAGACTACTGTGGTCCAAATTCTAGCTGGTTTTGTTCTTTCCACATGTAAAAGAGTTAACAGTTTGCGAATGACAATATTACAAAAATGTAATGCTTATTAGAAGCCAATTTATTGCCATTTAAGGCCTGATATAGACATTTGATACCAATTTCAAACCTTGTTGCAAATCTCTACAAAATGTTTAGTTGCTTCTTAAACAGGCGTGCAGGAGTTAAATAAGATATGTAAAAGAATTTGAAATTCTCTTCTTGGATGTTAATGGAAGAACATCTAGGAAATATATTTTTATGCATATTAATCCATGACTCAACATGGCTCACCAATGTCAGAGAGTAAAGAATACACATAAGGTATTTTACACAGAGAAGCGTTTAGTTTAATAAGAAATTTTTTCCATGTCAGTCAGCTCCGTACAGAATTTATTTTCTTTGGATAAGGAAACTATGAAATGACGTAATTGCAATTATTTTAGAAATCTAATTTTAGGACCTTAAATTGTTTTATTATCAGCAGATTCATTTTGTTTAATACCGCACAAAAAAACCCTAATGAACCTTGTTAAAAGCTTTTTTCCAATCACTGAAGGAAACGATACAAGCTGAGTCTGGGTTTCTACTAAGGTCGTCTACTTCTTCTTATTTCGGCCTCTCCCTTTTATCAGGGGTCGCCACAGTGAGTCAATCTTTTCCACCTCACTCTGAACTTTACATCTTCTTTTCTCACCGCAACCACCTGTATATCTACAATGACCACATCTATATATTTCCTCTTTGGTCTTCCTCTCTGCCTCCTGCCTGGCAGCTCCATTTCTAACATCCTCCTACCAATATATCCATTGTCCCTCCTCCATTAACCCAAGTCCAAACTATTTAAAATCAGCCCTCTCTAATTTTGTCTCCAAATTTTCCAACCTGTGCTGTTTCTCTGATGTTCTCATTCCTAATCCTGTCCATCCTGGTCTCTCCTAACAAGAACCTCAACATTTTAAGCTCTGCCACATCCAGCTTTGCTTTCCGTCTCTTAGTCAGTGCCACTGTCTCCAAACCATACAACAAGGATGGTCTCTTTTGTCACACTTCATTCCTGACACATCACCCTTGTTCTTATAATCAGTACAAGTACACTTTCCCTCCATTGCTCAGGATTCAATTCACTAAATAAATCTAATTTATAAAATAATCTAGTCAAAAGATGATCTTCAATATTAAGAGCATGGTGTACATTAACTGATCAGTGTCTTGACTTCAAGAATCCTATTGAATCTGTATGTATCAAGCTTGGTAATATGCATTACAAGTCTGCATGCAAGAACCTTGGCAATAATATTCAGTAGGCTGATTTATCTATAAGACAAACAGTCCAATATATTTTTATATTTTTTAAAAAATCAGGGAGATGGAAGTCTTCAATGAGTTGGAGATAACATTATGTTCCTATACATGATGAAGGAGATGCATAAATGTGAGATAATTCAGGCCAAATCTTCTTATAAAATTCTACAAGGTATCCAATATTCAAGGAGACAGTGGGTCTGGAGCTTTTACACACTACCTCTATAATGTGTTCACATGTATATTTTACAATATTATATTTGTACATACATCTGCCTATATTCTGTATAATGTATCTCTAAACATTCTGCACTTGCTGTGTAATGAACTTCTGGTAAGATGCTGAATTACATTTCATTGTTTTGTACTTGTACACGTGTAGTAACAAAGTTTAATCTAATTTATAAATAAAAAAATCTAATATTGTGATTTTTTCGGAGCTGTGTAAATCTGCAAGCTAAAACTCTCCATAAACCCCTTCATTGCACTGACACACACCTCCACAAAGGTAAACTTAAACCAAAATGAATCCTCTGCACGGTTTGTTTATTATTCTCTCCCTAATTTTGCAACAATTTCACTTAAAGCTTTATTTTCAGATATAGAAAACTAATTTCTATTCGATTCTTGTTATACTGATTATAAGACTTCAGGCTCACAATCTCTGACAAGGACACGTTTTTACTTGTTGAGCCCTAAATCACCTAACAGGTTTGAACATATCAGAGCAGAAACATTCACCATTTAACCCATGATGTCAGCGGGAAAAAAAATATTTAAAGAAGAAAGAAAAGAATTCCGGTTAGACTGTGGGATGTGTCGTGTGTTTGGGGGAGTCCTCTAGCTCACAGGTTTCATTTGCTAAACAGACTGTCATTAGAGTGTGACAGGATGCAGATGTCAGTGGCATATGTCACAGCTGGAGAGGGCACCATGAGATTTCTGTGCAAGGCTAACCGAGCAGAGGTAGGAAATTATACATATGTTCATCGGCTGTTCATTACTAAAGATAAGGCAGTGAAACAGTGTTTTTTATATTTTAGATGCGCAGAACAATCACTGAATGAGAAACTAAATGCCAATATCAATTGTTTCACTCCACGAGGTGCCAAACAGGATTTATACACAAGTCAACCCACTGCAGAAGTTGCACCTCGCTAGATTGACACACTTAGGTTAATCACCTGGATGTTCAACCTGGATGAAGGTTTAAGGTTCTTCATGGTACATTCGTGGTACCATGGCACAGGAACAGACCACGAGTACAGCTGTTGCTGAAACACCAGCACCGCACTCCAGGCTCCAGCTATACGTTTCTCAGGTTGCTGCATCTACCTTATCATTTTCAACATCAGAGGCCATTTTATGACATGAACAAGGTTAAATCTATACACACAAGGTTATATAAAGTACATAGTACACAGGTCATGGACAATTTGGCATCTGTAATCACCTGGACTGTAAAAAGCAACTAGCACACCCAGAGAAAACTCAACAAAGAATTTTCCTGTCCTTCTTCTTGCTGTTAGGAGATAACACTATCCACTGCCCTACACCTAATATGAGAGCCGATTGTGACGATCACCAATTGGGGCACTTTTCCTGTCATCATATGCCATTTATCAGGTGTTCCTAATACAATGATAATTCAAAATATAGGTTAAATTATATTACAGATATTCCCTAATGATCTCTTTCATATTATACACATGCACGCTGTGTTTCATATGCCACTGAACTGTTAAAATCTGAATTCCAATTGCTCCATACATGTTGATTCGATTTCAATAAGATCAGCATGGGCAAGCGTCACACATACAAGGATATATTAATCCACATGTTCTATAGTAAGACATTACACAGATTGTATGATGGACACTTTTTATATAAAATGATTCTTCTTCTTCTTTCGGCCTCTCCCTTTTATCAGGGGTTACCACAGCGTGTCATTCTTTTCCACACCCACTACCTGCATGTCTACATTGACCACATCCATATATCTCCTAGTTGGTCTTCCTCTCTGCCTCCTACCTGGCAGCTCCATTTCTAACATCCTCCTACCAATATATCCACTGTCCCTCCTCTGCACATGTCCAAACCAAAAAGGATTTTGAAAATCTTTTTCTGATGAGATTATGCATTTAGATTGTCTCCAGTTTCAGAGCTTTGTGGAAGATCCGGTACAAACAGGTTTGTAGTTTATAGTTATATGTTGCTCTCAATTTTTATTAGCCTTGGGGAGAAAAAAAGATGGAGCAGACAGTGTTTAAAACTGCTACTGAGGACATAAGATTGGGGACTAATGCGCTACATGAACATTACACAATTATATCAAAATGTGAAAAAACATTCAAATGGAGAAGGAAATGGTCACTTTATAATGAGACAATCATATTATCTGCAAATTCCTGTTCTATAGGAGAAAATAGAAAAATGCAGTTCTTACAGAAACTGCGAGTGTGCTGCGCCAATGCATGTCCAAGTGACTTAACACTGAGCTAGAGTGTGCTTTCAAAGTTAACCTGAAAATGAGATCCTTCTTCCAGCTTTGATCAACATTCAGCTCATTGAGTTCCTAATGAATTGTCACAATCAGAGAAATAATTTGGGCGGAGAAAGGAAAAGTTTCTATGTGAAAGTTTAAAAGGTTATCAGACAAAACAGTTTGGGTTAAAACAGATATTGGCCGTCTGTGCCATAGCAAGTGTGTGTTAGCGTAGCCCCAATTAAATGATTAGAGTGATAAAAAGTGAAAGAATAGTGATACCAGCCTGTAATTTGACATGTCCCAGGATCCAAGAATGCATAATTATATGTTTGTGGTTGGTAGATATTCTACACTCCCAACTTGTCTTTCTAGACCTCCTATTCCACTCAAATATGTCCAGTTTAAAATCTTTCATTCTAAGGATATGGTGGTGTACCTCAGCATGTTACTACCCAACATAATCAATAGAGGACAAACTGAGGAACATTAAGATGGCAGTATGTCTTTTCAGAACTACAATAAAAATCTGATTAAAGTGTTACTTGTCTATTACACTTCAGTTTATCCTGTGTACATATAGGCTTTTGTTTTCATATCGGTCAATAAATAAATCATATCATTTAGGTCAGTTTCACCTGGGAACACTTGGGAATAGTTAATATGTGCCACAGTTTAGAAAATGTAACTGGTTTTAAAAAGTTGGTGTCAATTATTTTAGTGTAGTACTGTGACTATAAGTACAGCAGCTTTTGTCTTTGTTATACACTCAATTGTCATTTTATTTTATTATGTACCTGCCTTCAGAACTGCCTTAATTCTTCATTCATACTTTCAATAGAGATAGTACTCTACAATCCATGGTTGTAACGAGTGAGTGATTGAGTTACTGTTGCTATTTTATCATCTCAAACCAGTCTGTGCATTCTCCTCTGACCTTTCACATAAATGAAGCATTTTTACTGCACCCAATGGATATTTTCTTTTTTTGGAGCATTCTCTATAACCCTAAAGATGGCTGTGTGTGAAAAGTCCAGTTAGATGAAAGTGAAAGTGATACATTTTTGCCACTATGTTCGCACACAGCGGAACTGATCCTCTGCATTTAACCCATCCGTGCAGTGAAACACACAATTACACACACACTGGTGAAATGAGTACACGTGCCGGGAGCAGTGAGCAGCCATCACAGCGCCCGGGGAGAAACTGGGGGTTAGGTGCCATGCCATGTCCAAAGTCACTTAAATCACCTTTCTTTCCCATTCTGATGCTTGGTTTGTTTTGTGTCAACATCCCTATAGTGAAGCAAGTTGATGGCAGGGCTTTTGTCTGGCAACAGGAATCGGGAGACTAATAATAATCGAGGGGGAAAATGAATGAAGCAATTTAAAGGACAACAAATCAAATTCTAAACAAAAATGACATTCTGAGGAATAAATAGATTTCCATCAACTATGAAAGTGGAAATCTAAAAGAGAACTTTATGGTGCGAATCTCTACAGTTAATACTGTGTTTATGCTTTATTAGGAACACTGAGCTGTCATGAAGAAACACAGTGCTCTAGAATTTTAATAATTCTCTATTATTTTATCTATTCTGAACTTGCATGGTGTCATAGGGATGCCTCAAGCCTACTGTGAGTGCTTATACTGTATGAGAGGGAGAGAAGAGAAAGAAAATGTGCTGCTGATTATTTTATTAGTTGCTTTTCTTCTTTAATGTCATGGTTACTGATGTTTCTGTTAATAACCTTCTCATGCAATTTCTTATTCACAATTTAAACTAGACAATATATCAAAGGTCAAAAGTGAGACATTTTGAAATTTCATGCTAAATATTGGCTCATTTAAAATATCGTGACAGCAACACATCTCAAATAATTTGGGACGGGGCAATAAGAGGCTGGAAACATTAAAGGTACAAACAATTACAACCCATTACGTCAATTGGCAATAGGTCATTAACATGACTGGTTATAAAAAGAGCATTTTGGAGTGGCAGCGGCTCTCAAAAGTAAAGATGGGAAGAGGATAGTGCAGCAATATTTGAAAGGAGTTCGACAGTGTAAAATTGCAAAGAGTTTGAACATATCATCTACAGTGCATAAGATCATCAAACGTTTCGGAAAATCTGGAAGAATCTCTGTGCGTAACGGTCAAGGGCACTTTGGGTACTTATACGGCACTGCATCACATATGGGCATGCTTCTGTATTGGAAATCACATAATGGGCTTAGGAATATTTCCAGAGAGCATTATCTGTGAACACAATTCACTGTGCTATCCGCCGTTGCCAGCTAAAACGCTATAGTTCAAAGAAGAAGCCATATCTAAACAAGATCCAGAAGCGCAGACGTCTTCTCTGGGCCAAAATTCATTTTAAATGGACTGTGGCAAAGTGGAAACTGTTCTGTAACAAAAATAAACAAAATTTATTTATGGAAAACAGTTGTTTACAGACGGTTGTAAAGAGAAAAGGGGATGTCTCACAGTGGTAAACATCTATGTTCTATTATAAATTTTTAATCAATAGAAAAAACTGTATATACACACAAATAAATTTGAATTATATACATGGCATATAATACAAAATACAACAGATTGCACAATATAGGTATTACACATATGATGATTATACACATATGATGATTAGGGGTTTTACTGAGAGCAGTGCTGATTGTAGAGTCTTACAGCAGCAGAAATAAAGGACCTGTTACACCGCTCCCTAACACTCTTAGAGTAACACACTGTCGCTGAAGAATCTACCCAGTGCCACTAGAGTCTCATACATAGGGTGGGATTCATTGTCCATAAGAGTCGCTCGATTATCTAGCATCCTTCATTCTCCCAGCACTTGCACCGGCTTCCCAAGGACAGAGCTGGCCTTACTGATTCGTTTGTCTAGTCTGTTCCTGTCAGCACACCACTCCATAAAATATGGATGATGCCATCACTATGTCAAAAAAACAGTGGCCCCTGCATCCCAAACAACCTTAATTGCCTCAGTAAATAGAGTCTGCTCTGTCCTTTATTTATAAAGTGCAGTAGTGTTTTCTGACCAGTCCAGTTTTGTGTTGTGCACTCAGATACTTATAAGTGTCCACCAGGTCCATTCCCAGTATGTTCACCAGTGTTGGTAGAGGGTGACTGCGAAAACCAAAAACCCATTATTAGCTCCTTAGTTTTCTCAGTTATGAGTTAGTTACACAAAGTCCTAAATCACCTGTCTGAATTCTCGGTCATCCTCATCTGTGATGAGAAAGACAACATCAGATTCATCAGACAACTTCTGTAAGTGACAGTTCAGTGAGCTGTACTTAAAGTCTGCAGTGGGGCCGCTTGTTCGTCAGACACACAGTCGCGTGCCATATTGTTGTTGCTGTCAAAGTTAATCCTTAATCCAGTTTGACATGTGAGGTTCCACTCCAAATTGATCCAGCTTGTCCCTCAGAAGTCCAGGCTTTAAGGTGTTGAAAGCACTGGATAAATCAAAGAACATGACCCTCACAGTGCTCCCTTCATTCTCCATGAAAGAGGAATGACAGCATCATCCACGCCGATACCATGCTGGGAGGCAAATTGAAGAGGGTCCAGCAATGAACTCACTAGTGGGCAGAGATGGACAAGCATCAGCCTCTCCAGTGTCTTCATCAGGTGTAACGTCAGTGACACTGGCCTGTAGTTGTTAGGATCCTTCAGATGCGGTGTCTTAGGCACCAATGTTTTCCACAACTCTTCCAAGCCTCTGGCTCATGTTGAACATGTATTTAACGATTCCACTCAGCTGATCAACGTAGCACTATATACACAGTGGCTTGCAAAAGTATTTATACCTCTTGGACTTTTCTATATTTTGTCATTTTACAACCATAAACAAATATATTTCATAGCAATTTAATGTGAAAGACAAACACAAAGTGGTATACAATTGTGAAGTGGAAAAAAACTGAAAAGTGCGGTGCGCAAAAGTACTCAGCCCCCCTGAGTCAATACTTTGTGGAACCGCCTTTGGCTGCAATTACAGCTGCAAGTCTTTTAGGTTATGCCTCCACTAGCTTTGTACATCTAGTGACTGAAGCTTTTGCCTATTCTTCTTTGCAAAACAGTTCAAGCTCAGTCAGATTAAATGGAGAGCGTTTGTGAATAGCAGTTTTATGTTTTGTATTAAACCATTCTATTGTAGACCTGGCTTTATGTTTAGGGTTGTTGTCCTGCTGGAAAGTGAACCTCCGCATTTCGTCCAGAGTCACCATGGGCCTCTTGGCTGAATCTCTGATCAGTTCTCTCCTTGTTTGGCCTGTAAGTGTAGGTAGACGGCCTTGTCTTGGTAGGTTTACAGTTGTGACATACTCTTTCTATTTCTGGATAACGGACTGATCGGTGCTACGTGAGATGTTCAAATCTTTTTATAGTGTAAGCCTGCTTTAAACTTCTCCACAACCTTATTTCTGACCTGTCCGTTGCGTTCTTTGGACTTCATGGTGTTGTTTAAGCCCCAATATTCTCATAACCAACCTCTGAGGATGTCACAAAGCAGCTGTATTTGTACTGAGATTAAATTACACACAGCTGGACTCTTTTTAGTCATGTTTGAATGCAACTGGTTGCATTATATATATATATGTACAAAGGGGTTGGACAATGAAACTGAAACACCTGGTTTTAGACCACAATAATTTATTACTCCTTTTGCGGCCAATACAGCGTCAATTCGTCTTGGGAATGACACGTACAAGTCTTGCACAGTGGTCAGAGGGAT
>JAOUQV010213200.1:0-14606 GCA_028565295.1 Aspidoras spilotus
AAACGTTTTTTGTAAAGCTGCTTTGGGACAATGCTTATTGTTAAAAGCACTTTATAAATAAAATTGAATTAAATTGAATTGAACCTTCAGACCTGCACATCAGTGACTGGGAAGACAGAGTCCATGTCTGGAAACCTCTGATATGCTACAGAGGCATTTTTATAACCAGAGTGCAGATACTGTTTGACTCTTGTAACATACATATTAATTAATTCATTTATTTTGTATACCCACATAATCCTAGTTTTAGGGTCACAGGGAAGCCATTTCCTCTGGGCAAGAGGGCAGGAACAATCCTAGACAGGGTGCCATTACATCATAGGGCACACACATACAATAACATACCCAGTGAAAATCCAAGCAAACATGGAGAGAACATGCAAATTCCACACAGAAATTTCTAGAGTGGACCCACCTGGGGCTTGAACAAGAGAGCTTCTTGCTGTGAGGCAACAGAACTATTAACTGCACCACCATGCCGCCCTGCCACCTATAACATACACAATTAAAGTGTTGTAGGAAAAGTAACAGTATGACAAAATGGTAGAACCCAGTCTAAATCTCATACTAATGAATATGTTAAATAAAAACTGTTTCAATCAAATAAATTACTCAAAGATTATTTATTATAATCATGCATATCTGGAACAGTTATTTTTACAGATGTAGAACATTTTCTATGTTCCTGGTAATACTGAGAACTTTAGACCTGCTGTGACGCTTTATAACCTTCCTTATCACTTCCATCTGTCCTGTTGCTCTCACAGTGAATAGGCTACAACATCTGGACAAACAAAGCAACATTTTTATTTCTTTATGAACTCTAATAACTGTGGGGAGCACTCATTGTACCGGGTGAGCACAAAAAACTCATCAATTTTAAGTAGTTATACAATCAAAACTTATTGGTATGTGTTCATAACCATGGTGACTACAAATACAGTTTGTTGAAACATTTAATTTCATTGACCCACAACCCTGGATGCTCTGCATGAACGCATCATTCACAAGCTCCATTAAGCCAGATATCCTGCAGAGACTGGTCCAAGCTATAATAATAGTGTTAGCAGAGGAATGGTTGGGGCTCATATCGATTGTGTGTGATACAGTACCCACTGATACCATCTAACACTTTATGATTTGATATAACTGTAGCCACCAGTGTATAATGTAAGAATACATTTTACACTCACTGGCGACTTTATTAGGTACTTCTAGCTGGAAAATGATCGGACTTTCTTTTGCTTTAATTCTTCGTGGCATACTTTCACCAGAAATAATTTCTTGGTTGTAACATAGTTGTTGTCTGTTCCTTGGAGTGGTTATTTCAGTTACTCTTGCCTTTCTATCACCTCAAACCAGTCTACCCATTCTACTATGAGTTCTCACGTCAACAAGTCATTTGTCCAAACAACTGCCTCTCACTGAATATTTTCTCCTTGTAAGCTTACCATTCTTTGTAAACTCAAGAAATGGTCTGAAAATCCCACTAGATCGGCAGTTTCTAAAATATTCATACCAGCCCAGTCTAGCACCAACAATCATTCCACGTTCAAAGTCACCTTAATCAGTTTTTGCTTAGTTTGCATCTCAACAGATTGTCTTGTCCACCTGAAGACCACAGAATCTAGGTCTACTTTTAGAGTATATGGAAGTAGATGGTCAGAAAGGAACTTATGGTTATTGCGAGAACAAATAAATGCAAATAATGATTACAGCTTGATTTCTTTTAAGTAGGCAAATATGGCATTAAAGGTGCAATATGTACATTTTACCACACAGCAGTCTAAAGCTAGATTTGCATTTGCTGAAAGAACTACATGTAGTACAATAGTGTTTGAAAGGGGCAGGTAGAAAAAAACATTTTTCTTAAACCAAGAACCAAAGAGATTGTGAGCGATAGGACCCCTTGCTGATCACCTTAATGTCCGAAATTGGTGTTGTAATATTTAAACGTACAAATACTGTACTAAAATGAAATGTATAATGCATATCAATGGAAATTTTTCAGATATTTAAAAAGTCATTTGTCACACGATGAGCTTGTTTGAAGGATGAGAAAGGACAAGTATCGCTGAAATCTTTATATGAATATATCACACACTATCATCTCCCATAGGATTGTATTGCTATGGGTATTTGAGAGATAAAATTTTTAAATCAGCCCCATTCAAAGTCAATGGAGATATTTATTTTTTATCTGTTTGACTCCAAAAGATATACTACAGTCGGCAGCACAATTGTCTACATGATGGGGTTTGAACTGTATCTGTTAAGTATTTCCAGCTGCACAAGAAGATTTATAAGAAAAAGCAATCTAGTAATCAAGCAGTTTAATAATACTAAAAGTGATACATTTTTGCCACTATGTTTTGCCCACAGCGGAATTGGTCCTCTGCATTTAACCCATCCGTGCAGTGAAACACACAAATACACACACTGTTGAAGTGAGCACACGTGCCCGGAGCAGTGAACAGCCATCACAGCGCCCAGGGAGCAACTGGGGTTAGGTGCCTTGCCCAAGGGCACTTTAGCCTTCCGGTCGCAAGGCTGGTTCTTTAACCACAAGCTTACGACTGCCCTACATTAGACATTACAATAAGACATTACAATAATCCAATTTGAAAATAATTCAGTTCAATTTTATTTTATTTATAAAGCACTTTTAACAATAAACATTGTCCCAAAGCAGCTTTACAGAAACATTTTATCCCAGATTAACAATCCGGAGTGACCTTAACCAAGGAAAAACTCCTTGAGGAAATATGGAAAAAAACTTGAGAGGAACCAGACTCATAAAGGAACCCATCCTCATTTAGGTGATCCAAAACAATCTGTGTACATCACTAACAATAATATATATAACATAATAATAATAATAATGAAATTGAATGGACAGTCAGAGAGAATCCAGCAGGTGCAGGGTTGCTTAAATCTCCTGGTGCCTCCGTCATATTAGATCTACCTAATCAGAAAAAGTAGAAAAGAGAGCGAGGATAAAAAAGAAAAAAGGGAGAAAAAAGAGAATAAGAGAGTTAAATACAATTCACTATCTAATGATTAAACACAAGGTGTGCAGAAAGCAAGAAGATACTAGTGCTATGACAGCATAACTACAGGGTAGAACCAGAAGGTGACACAGACATGAGAGAGCCCTGGGACATAAATCAGCCAGCTGTTCCACCGTCAACAAACTCGAGTGATCTCGTGAGAGTGGCCGGGCGACAGCATCCATACATCCCAGTATTCCAAAACACTCTATAACTATGAACCATCTAGCTCCAAGCCCTAAACTATAGGGGACTATGAAGGATATGCTTGACTAAATAAATATCAATTAATTAGTGTTTTAGCATTATGGAGTGTCAGAGTATTTCTTAGCTTAGTAATGTTTCTAAGATGAAAAACGGCTGTCCTGGTTAACGTTGTCTATATGAGCTTTAAACAGAGACTGGAAACAGTAATAACACCAAGATCTTTTACTGCTTCACAGGGAGTGTCTGAACTACCATCCAGAGTTACTACAAAATCATAAAGATTATTTCTAGCTGCCTGTGTTCCAAGAAGGAGTACTTCTGTTAAAACGGCAGTTCCAAGCTAGACTGTTAAAGCTTGAACCAGAAATGGCAAAATGGCACCAAAATCAGTAGGCCAGCGTTCAGAAGAAACATGAAGAAACATGAAGAAAACCAAGTGAAGTATATAACATGCTCAGAAGAGTTGGATACATTGTGCACTGATTTGGAAGAAAATGTACAAAAAGGAAACTGCAGGCCTGTACAGTATTCCACACGGTGATGAAGCACAACAAAACATTCCATAATGTAGCCGTTAAGTGCAAAGATGGCAATAGAATTGTTGAACCAAAGGTGGAAAAACGTATATGAGAGACTGTAGAGTAGTGAAGAGGTGAATGCAGTATACAGATAGATGTGCAAGAAAAGGAACCACCACCACTGAAGGAAGTGATCAGACATGCAACGCTAGAATTAACAATACAAATGGCAAGTGGACGAAACAGAGGTAAGGTGATTGCTAAAAAGGAAAAGTAAAAGACATACAGGAGAATTAGATGTCATTCCATGCACCAATGCCCTGCATTGTGTCTATATATTAGAAATAACATAAATAAATCTACTTCATTTCAGTCCCAAGCTTGTGAATATTTAGGAAGAAATATATGTTATTATCAGCTGGAACAGGGCAATTCCCAGGTTCTTAAAGGTAGCACAAATAAACATAGGAAAATAATATGTAGTAATAAATATGTAGTTTTAGAAGTTTAGTGATGATAAGGTTTATCGTCCTTACTTGTGATTTCCCTAATTGGCAGTAGATGGCGTTAAATACTAAAACATCCTGAGATAGACATCTATGTAACTGCAGCAAATTTATTAACTAACCCGGTTAGACTGGTTTAGTATTCCAGGACTTGTGTGAGTGTGATTATCTATGAAGAAATAGATTAATATTAAGGGTCACTGCTGTACTGATTTCACATGTCAAATGAGCCTTATTTTAACACTGAAAAGATCACAATTTTCTATTTTTCTTCATAAATTTTGCCTAAAACTTCAGCTATGTTGGCACGGTCCCACTGTGAATAGCGCTGTGGCCTCACAGCGAGAAGATTTCCTCTGGAAATTTCTGTGTCGAGTTTGCATGTTCTCTTATTGTTCACACAGGGTTTTAACAGGTACACTGGTTTTCTCCTGCATTCCAAAGACTTGCATCATAAGGCAATTGGTGTATCTAAATAGCCTGTTAGTGTGTGTGTGTGTACGTGTGTGCGCCCCATGATGCATTGCGCCCTGTCTAGGGTTGTTTCATGCCCGAGTTGCCGAGTGTGCACCAGCTTTCCCATGACCCTTCAATTAGGATTAAGCGGGTATAGAAAATAAATGAATGAATGTGTGTTATTTCCTTTCCAGTTGAAGTTTTATAAAGTTTATTGTCTATATACAGTATGGATTTGCATTCAAATCCTAAATAAAAAATGCACGGCATTAATCAATTACAATCTTGTAAATGCACAATATTGTGAACTATCTTTTTCAGGTTGTTCCATTTATATTGGATTACTGTCAGAATGTTGGCTTGGCCATTCCATAATCATAACTTAATACTTCTTTAACCATTCTTTCATAAATTAGCTTGTGTGTTTATTGTTCTTTTCTTGCTTCATGACCCATGTTGTCTTTAGATTCAGCTCACACAAAGTTTTGCCGATAATTTACTTTAGAGTTTGTTGGTATAATTCAGAATTCATTGTTCCACCAAAGATGCCATGCCATCCTGCAGCAAATTACCCGCAACCATACCATGACACTTCAGCCGTCATGTTTTACAGATTGGAATGCAGCATTTTCATTCACCAACATATTTATTCTTAGTTAAACTCACACCTGATTATCAGGTGATTAACATCTGAATCTAATTAAAGTTTTACATATTTTTGCCATTTATATGTATGTAATACTAGATCTTTTACCTCAGGAAATAATGTAGAGGACTGAGTCAATTTTTTGTATTTGTTTGATTTGGTTCTCTTTATCGACTGCTATTACTAGTGTTAAGAATACAATTAGCTAAAGTTCATTCATTTATTTTCTATGCCCACTTAATCCTAGTTTTAGGGTTACAGGGAATCTGGTGCCAACCCGGAAACTCTGGGCACAAGGGCAGAAACAACCCTAGACAGGGTGCCAATCCATCATAGGGCGCATGAACAATCACACACTAAAAGGCAATTTAGAGAACATGGAGAGAACATGCAAACTCCACACAGATGGTATTCTACATTACTTTGTAACAAGTTGTACCAAGTACTTATTTGAGTTACTTTTGCTTTTCTATCATCTCAAACCAGTCTGCCCATTCTCCTCTTACCTTTCATATCAACAGGGCATTTTCTTCCACATCTTAGAGATCAGATAAATGCCAGTAGATCAGCAGTTTCTGAAATACTCAGACCAGCACCAACAACCATCTGGTACCAACAACCATGCCATGTTCAAAGTCGCTTAAATAAACTTTCTTCCCCATTCTGATGCTCATATTGCATCAGAAATTTGTTTTGACAACCTCTAACAATTAAAAGGCAATTGAACAGGTGTCCCTAATAGAGTGGCCACTGAGTTTCTATTAGTAATATCCTTATTTATGACTTGCATCTGTTAGTAATATGAGTCGACTCTTTCAACAAAAAATAGCCACTTATTCTAAATAAAAAATTGCAGTATTTGAAGCATTCTTTCTCTCATGTGATTACTCATGAATGCATGTCCTACCTGTATAAGTATTTCAGTGTAAAGTATCAGACGCTCACCATGCTAAAACCCAAGCCATAACATTTTTATATAGATGTCTACTGCTTAGACCTTAGGCCTAGTATGCTGAGTCCATCTGATGCTGTTTGTACATCAAATGACAGATTTTTCTGTCTTTGTGTTATACAGGGTGTGCCATTTATATGAAAACACCTAAATAAAATGGAAATAGTTGGTGATATTAACTTCATGTTTGTGGCACATTAATATATGAGTTGGAAAACTTTTCGAGATGGGTGGTTACCCATTTGTGGTGGGATAGAAATTGTGTTGATATCTGATGAACGCAGTAACCGGGTCATTGCAGCAGATTTCAATGCAAGACAGAGCACCCACTATGAGACCACCCATCTCCCTTGCTACAGTCAAAAAACTGCTTGCCAAATTTTGTGAAACTGGTTCAGTGTTAGATTTGCCAAAACGTGGACACATGATAACTGTCACTAATGAAGAAATATCAGTGGCGGTCCTAGCTTCATTCAGCAAGACCCCACCGCGTATCACTAGTCGCATGTCGCTGGAGAGTGGCATCAGTCGAACATCGCTTTGGCGGATAATAGCTACACGTATGTGTCAGATTTGTCCTATGCCCTCTTACTTCTGTCCTGTCCTGTCATTATACTTCCTTCAATGTTGTCATGTGGAAGCCACATGACCATATTAACATAATTTTTTGGGTATTTGATGTGGTTCAGTAACTTCTGTTTTGGACATCTTAACTGCACTTTGCTTCTCAAAATTCAGCTAAACAAATACTCGGGTTGTAATGGAGTTTATTAACAACTCTTACTTTGTGTTTACCCCAGAAATGTGGTTGTCTCAGGGAACCCTCCTGTCTGTTTTAGCTTCTGGATTTCTTTTTCAGTTATGCTGCTGTTGCTATTCCTGTCGGAGTTACTGGTTGTTCTCTAAAAGCTCATTTATACTCCCTCTGTGTATAAAAATGTATTTACGTTTTAAGTGATATAATCGTCACTAACCACATACCTTGTGTCAGCTCAATAGAAATGGTTGTTCAGAGTAAAAATCAAACATTGCGACGGAGGAGATTATAGTTTTCTACTTCAATTGCGACGAAAAAGACAAGGTTCTGAACAGTGGTGATCTAAAAGGCAATTAAATAGTTTGCATCATTTGGTCAGAGAATTCTATTTACTTATCTTACATTTTCCCTCATTTCTATTACAAATGGGGGAAATTGTTATGCCATTTCTTAACATGTTATAAGCCAAATGAGTCTCATTTTTCTTAATGTTTTCTATGCTTAACATCAGGGAGTTCTGCTTTACCGCCGTCACCGTCCAGCTTGTTCATTAGGGATATTAAGTAACTTATATAAACTTCATGATTATATCCTTTATCAAATTTTTGTAAAGATGCTGTGTGACAATGTTCCATTGATAAAAAACACTATAGAATAAAACTGATTTGATTTCATTTGTATTCTGTCCCATTACATGATTTGTCTTTACACCTGATCTCCACCTACTCATCCAAAGAGAATTTAAAATCATGCACCGGATATTTGCACAGCATTAAATTAAAGGTCTGTGACCGTGAGGCAAGGAGTGGTATTTCTATAAAACTGCTATAAAAGAGTCTACCGGCTTAAATATAAAGCTCTGCTGAGATCATCTGAGCCTTTAAAACCTCTGCAGAGCAACCTTTGGTTCCCAGACTGTGTTTACTTATAACATCATTGCCTTAGAAGTCTTGGTAAGTAGTGCAGAGAAAAATATTCCAGCTTTATTATTTTAATCCAGTGCTGAATTTTTATTCTTATATTTAATATGATCTCATGTTTTACTGTAGTGCTCACTTTAAAACTGATTTTTAATGTTGAAAAAAATGTTACTGGTTCATTTATTATATTCGGTCAGTCTGTACAGTAGACACCCACATATGAGTTAAATGTATGGAAATGATTTTGTCTAATTGCAATTGTTTTTTTATTCCAGAAGAGAAGATACCTGTAAATATGAGAATTTCCTTTAGCATCATTCATGTCCTTGTCTGTGTCTGCAGTGTCTACAGTTCCAACGGTAAACCTATATATAAAATAAATATAAACTAAATGAAATAATATACAGAACTTCTTAAAAACATCCTTAACCTAGCCATATCTTGCTGTTAGCTAATAAAATAATACCTCGCTAATTATTTTCACAGTACTAACACTGCCTGAAATATTTGCATTTTGAAAAAGTATGACTTGTACAGGACGGCACGGTGGCACAGTGGCTCGGGTTTGAGTACCGATGGGCCAACTAAGAAAATTCCTGTGTGGAGTTTGGATGTTCTCCCCGTGTTTGCATGAATTTTCACCTGTATACCGAAGACATAAACAGTTTAATTGGTGTCTCTAAATTGTGTGTGAAGGTGTGAGTGCCTTATGATGAATTGGAGCTCTGTCTAACGTTGTTCCTGCCCTTGTGCCCAGAGTTGCAGGAAGGGACGCAGGCTTCCCTGTGACCCTAAAACTAAGCGGGTATAGAACAGGAATAAATAAATGAATGAATGCTTTGTGCAAATTATTATGTTCTTTGCAGTTTAAAAATCATGGCACTCCCTGGTTGTTTCGGTGCCTTGGTGTATTATGATGCTGTCTCATATAATACATCTTTGTTAACTCTTATCTCATTTGTGTTCTGGTTTCATTAGTGACCATTCAGTCTAATCCAACCACAAATGAAGGGTTCATTCAGACCACTCCAGAGGAGACAGTGTCTCTGACCTGTACTGTCATCGACTCGGTTTCTTCAGAAGAACTGCAGTGGTTCCGAAATGGCCAAGAAGTCAGCCTCAGTGATGTAAACCGTGTAAACACAAGCCATGTTTGTGTACAACCAATAACCAGAGAAGATAACGCGGTCGTCTTTACCTGCCAACTCAAATCTAATGGCAATATCAAAGCTTCCATCCAACTAGAGGTTCAATGTGAGTAGAGAACTCAGACCCGCTATACAAATTTGTCTAAGAGAATTTTACTAAAAAAGCTAATATTTACAGTAATAGTTTAATTTTCTAACAAGAAAAACAGAATTAAACCACAGGACTAACCAAAATGGACACATTAATTGTTTGACAGAAATTACAAAAATTAATAAAGTAATTATTCAAACCAGCCATTAGAGAACACAAGCCAGTGTATTTCTAGTGCCAGTCCCAAACCTGGGTAAATAATGACGGTTGCGTCAGGAAGGGCATCCGGCGTAAAACATTTGCCGAAATTAAAATGCAAGTTATTGAATGGTCCTTAATACTGAAGAACGACCTGCACCAGTACTGGTGGCAAGCAGGGTACTGGTGGAAAATTGGGCTACTGCCGAACACGACGAGGAGGGAAGCGTGTGAGGAGACAGAGAACAGGGGAGTCAAGAGTGTAGGACTGAAGGTAGCTACCTTGAAAGTAGGGCCTATGACAGGGAAAGGTATAGAACTGGCTGATATGATGGACAGAAGAAAGATGGATATTTTGTGTGTGCAGGAGACAAAGTGAAAGGATAGCAAGGCTCGATGCATTGGTGCAGGTTTTAAACTGTTCTATTATGGTGTGGATATAAAGAGAAATGGAGTTGGGTGGTCCTTAAGGAGGACTATGCAAAGAGTGTTGTTGATGTGAAAAAGGTGTCAGATATAGTGATAAGTTTGAAGTTAGAAATTTAAAGTGTAATAGTGAATGTTGTCAGAGGCTATGCACCACAAAGTTGGCTGCAATTTGGAGGAGAAAGAGAGATTCTAGAGGGAGCTAAATAAAGTAATAGAGAGCATTCCAAGAGAGGAGAGTGTGGTGATATTAATGGGCATGTTGGTGAAGCAAACAAAGGAGACGAGAAGGTTATGGGCAAGTTTGGTGTTAAGGATAAGAATCTAGAAGGACAGATGGTGGTGGATTTTGTGAAAGGATGAAAATGGCTGTAGCAAACACATATTTTCCAAAATAAGAAGGAGAAGCACAGGGTGACCTAAAAGAATGAAGACAGGAGCACACAGGTAGACTACATTCTGTGTAGACAAGGTAAGTTGAAAAAGATTGGAGACTGTAAGGTAGTGGCAGAGAATAGTGTAGCTACACGACATCGGATGGTGGTTTGAAGAATTACTCTGGTGGTTAGAAAGAGAAAGAGGGCAAATGTAGAGAAGAGAACAAAATGATGGAAGTTCAGAAAGGAGGAATGCTGTGAGGAGTTTAGAAAGAGTTGAGAAAGGCTTTGGATGGTAGCAAATAGCTTCCAGATGACTGGGTAGCAGCAGCAATAGTGATTAGACAGAAAGGCAGGAATGTACGTGGGGTGTCATCTGGACAGATGAAAGAAAGCAAGGAAAACTTGGTGGGGGAACAAAAAAGTTTATTCAGAGAAAGAGGTTAGCAAGGAAGAAATGTGACAGGGAGAAGACTGAAGAGAGTAAGCAGGCGTATAAAGAGATGAAGCGTAGGACAAAGAGGAAGTTAGCAAAGACCAATCAGAAGACAAAGGATAGAAATGGAAATGTACTGACAGGTGAGGGGTTAGTGAGGGAAAGATGGAAGGAGAATTTTGAGAAGCTGATAAATGAAGAGAATGACAGGGAAAGAAGAGTGTAAAGCATAGAAATAGTGGAACAGGATATGGTAAAGATTAGCAAGAATGAAGTAAGGAAATCTTAGAAAAAGAATGAAGAAGGGAAAAGCAGTTGGTCCTAATGACATATGGTTGGAGGTATGAAAATGTATAGGAGAGATGGGAGTGTTGTTTTTGACTAGAGCATTTAATGAGATTTTTGAGAGTGAAATGATGTCTGAGGAATAGAGGAAAAGTGTACTTGTACATACATAAGAACAAGGGTAATTTGCAGAGTTGTAGCAATTAGAGTAACACAATGAATATTTTTGCTTTGAGAATACTGATGGAAAATACTGAGTAAGAGTTACGGATTTAGAGAAAGATTATGATAGAATGCCAAAGAAAAAAACTGTGGAGTGGCTGAAAAGTATGTTAGATTGGTGCAGGACATGTTTGAGAACATCATGACAGTAGTGAGTTGTGCTGTAGGAGAGACAGAAAGCTTCAAGGTAAAGGTGGGACTGCATCAAGGATAGACTCTGAGCCCCTTCTTGTTTGCTCTGGATAGTGGATAGACTAACAGATGACGTCAGACAGGAATCACCATGGCCTATGATGTCTGCGGATGACATCGTTATCTGTAGTGAGAGCAGGGAACAGTTAGATGAGAACTTGGAGAGGTGGATGTATGCCCTGGAAAGGAGGGGAAAGAAAGTAAACACTTTCTAGAAATAAGGCTGCCAGGCAGGAGACAGAGAGGAAGACCAAAGAATAGATGTGTTCAATGAAGACATGCAGTTAGTTGGTGTGAAAGCAAAAGATGAAGAAGATTAAAGTAATTATTCAACCTTTACATCACAGGGAGTTCATGGTTGGTTCTTGAAAAATTGACACCTAAATTTGCCAGTATTAAATATTCACAACACAGGATTTACATTGCTAGGTCATATGCTGTCATCACTTTGCTGTTGATGGGAATGGGGAAACTTGTCAGAGGTTGCAGAATGGGGTTTTCCTAACTAATTTACATTACAACTTAATTTACTGTCATTATTATTGTAGGAGACTTATACTGGTATGGTAAATATATACAGGTAAATCTCAGTAAATTAGAATATCATCAAAAAATATTATTTATTTGAGTTATTTAATACAAACAGTGAAATGCATACATTAAATATATTCATTACAAACACAGTCATCTATTTCAAGTGTTATTTCTGTTACTGTTGATGATTATTGCTTACAGCCAATGAAAACCAAAAATCATTATTTCGGAAAATTACAATATTATATAAAACCAACTGAAAAAATATTTTGAAAGCAGATATTTTGGCCTACTGAAAAGTATGTACAGTAAATTTACTCAATACTTGGTCGGATTTCTGCATCAGTGCGGCATAGCATGGTATGAAAAGATCAGGTTGCTTTAATAGCAGCCTTCAGTCTGTCTGCCTTGTTGGATCTGGTGCCTTTCCTCTTCCTCTTTACAATATCCAATAGATTCTCTATGTGGTTTAGGTCTGGCATGTTTGCTGGCCAATCAAACAGAGTGATACTGTGGATATTAAACCAGATATTGGTACTTTTGGCAGTGTGGGCAGGTGCCAAGTCCTGCTGGACAATACATTTCTATCTCCAAAAAGCTTGGAAACATGAAGTGCTCTAAAATTTTGCTATTGATATAACACAGTGGACCTACACCAGCAGATGACGTGGCCCAAACCATTACTGATTGTGGAAACTTCACATTAGACCTCAATCAGCTTGGATTGTGTGCCTCTCCAGACTCTGGGACCTTTACAAATGAAATGCAAAATTAAACACTAGAAATAGATCACTGTGTTTGTAATGAATCTATATAATGTATGTGTTTCTGTGTTTGTATTGAATTACTGAAATAAATTAAGTTTTTGATGATATTCTAATTCATTGAGATGCACCTGTGCAGTGTTTATAAACAGTTCCTCGTATTCTCTGCTTAATTATAATGGTTAATTCACTATTAAAAACTCATCTCCTGAATTAATTAATGTTTTCTTTACCCTACTGAACTGTATGTTTTTATTGTTTGATTTAAAGCGTCCTTGGGGACATTGAAAGTTGCTATATGAATTAAATGTATTATATTATTGTTATTTCTTTATTATTATTATTCATAATTTTTCTCGGTATTATTATTTTCTACAAATATATGCAAAATTGTGGCTCAACCTGCTTAACATGCAGATACAGTTCAAACAATGTTACGTAGATATACTCGATTATACGATTCCGATTGTGGTTTTATTTATTTTTAGAGTCAATCAGATTCATATTTTGTATAAATTTAAGTTTTAAAATATCTCAGTTGGCTTTGAGTGTGGCTGATTTTTAACTGCCATAATTCAATTTTGTAGCTACAAACAAGAAATCCCACAGGCTCAGACCCATGCAAATACAGACTCTTCAAAATTCACCCAGTATAATCCTATGGAAGAAGTTAAAACATGTGATGTCACAGCTAAATTGTACACTCAATGCTGATTTGCTGACTTATCGGTTCACCGTGTGACATGACCACATCTTCCATCAAAACTTGAGTGAATTCTGAGACATTCCACATGTTATGTAAGAGCCTTGTTTAAAAAAAAATAATTACACTTTCCACAGAATTTAGACCCCATAATGACAAATTGAAAACAGTTTATTTGATTTTTTTGCAAATTTCTAACAAAAATTAAAAATCACATATACAAAGTGTTCACAGCTTTTGCTTAATACTTTGTTGAGGCATAGTTGTCACCAATTACAGCCTCACATGTTTTTCAGTATGAAACTACAAGAGTGGATTCTGTCTGGACCACTTAAGAACATTCACAAAGTTGTCTCAAGGGTTGTTGTACTTAGGGTTGTTATCCTGTTAAAAGGTGAACTTTCACCGCAGTCTGAGGTCCAAGGTGCGCGGCATCAGGCTTTTACAAGATGTTGCTGTACATTGCTGCATTTATCTTTCCATTGACCCTGAATAGTCTCTCAGTTCCTGCTGCTGATAAACAACACCACAAATGGGTGCTGCCACCATTTTGTTTCACTGTAGGGATAGTGCCTGGTTTCTTCCAGATATGACACTTGGCATTCAGGTGAAAGAGTTAATTTTTTTATCAGAGATTTTTGTTTCTCATGATCTGAGAGTCTTTTTGACAAATTTCAAGAATATGTCTTTTGCCTTTTACTGAGGAGTGGCTATCATCTGACCTATTTATCATACTGGCCTGATTGGTGGAGTGCAACAAAAATGGTTATCCTTCTATACGTTTCTCCTCTCTCCACAGAGAAATGCTTTAATACTGTCAAGAAGGACCCTCGGGTTCTTGGTCACCTCCCTATAATACTTTAGATTTTTTTCTGTATCCTTCGTAGATGTTTACCTTAATACAATCTGTCCTTGGAGGTCTGTGATTTGTGCTTTAACATTTACTGTCACTTATGAATGCACCTGAGCTAAAGAGTTGCTGGGTGATATAATGAATGAATAAAGGCCCTAACAGAACAAAATGTGGAAAAACTGATGTACAGTGAATATTTTCCAGATTTACTATATACATATAAAAATATACAGGGGTTAGAAAATGAAACTGAAACACCTGGTTTTAGACCACAATAATGTATTAGTTTGGTGTAGGGCCTCCTTTTGCGGCCAATACAGCGTCAATTCGTCTTGGAAATGACACATACAAGTCTTGCACAGTGG
>JAOUQV010213943.1:4515-14594 GCA_028565295.1 Aspidoras spilotus
ACATTCTATCAGTTAAATGCTGGTCCACATTCTACCAGTTAAATGCTGGTCCACATTCTACCAGTTAAATGCTGGTCGACTCTTATTTTTCCAGTTAAATGTTGGTCCACTAACAATGTACAAATTAAATGTTGATCTGCTGACTTTCTTCCAGTTAAATGATGGTCCACTAACAAACCACCAGTTACCTGACCGTACATTAACACTTAATTTACTTCTAGTCCACTATCATTCCACCAGTTATATGCTGGCCCAAATGCATTCCACCAGTGCTCCACTAAAATCAGCAGTTACCTGCTGGCCAATATTGTGTTTATAGTTACTTACCGGTCCACTAACATTCTAGAAGTTACATGCTGGTCCACTAACATTCCATTAATTACCTTTCAATTCAGTGAAATTACACTAGCATGCTACTATTTACCTTCTAGTCAGCTAATATTCCACCAGAAAATTGCTGGCCCACTATCAATGTAAATTATCAATGTCCACACATTATAGCCTCCCGAGTTAAAATGTAACAACCATAGGAACGTGTCTTCTCATTGACTGTATGTTACAAAAACATTTCTGGAGTGTCTAGACAATCATAGGATAGTTTATGGTCTATAAGATTTCAAGAAGCGTTTTAATGAATAAAATTTCATGAAAAACCTTCTCTAGAGGGACTAATAGAAAACCCTACAAGGCATAGTACTGTTTTATCTAACATTTTACTTAACATTGCTTTTTTCATGAATTCTGCAATGAATTATAGACTTTTTTTAAAGATCACAACATATTGCATAACAGACCATTTGTCCAGCAAAAAAAAACACACACACACACACACAATGAATAAGCCAAAAGCAAGTGTGACAATCAAATTCTCCAAAAGAATGCTGTACGATACACTTTTTTAAAACTTAACAGCTTTTTTATTTTAAAAGCTCAGAAAGTGTATAACTGTCTAATGAGTACAAAATATTGACTCCATGTTACTGCACCTTACTGTATAATGATTCCTTTTTTGTAGAAAAATATTATTTATGTTTAAATGCATTTTTTCATTGTTCTTTTGGAGCCTTTAAATGTCACACTTGCTTCATAGTGAATATAGTAACTCAATTTAAAACTGAAAAAGGTGGAAATCTGATTAAGATTTTTAATTCTCTCTACATGGGCAGCAGAGTACTGCATGTTCTCCCCCGGGGTGCTCCAGTTTCCTTCTGCATTCCAAAGTCATGCATGTAAGGTTAATTGGTGTCTCTGTCTAATGTTGGCTATGTTTGGCTAATTGGCGCCCTGTTTAGTGTTGTTCCCTTGCTTGCACACGGAGTTGCCGGGTGGGCACTGGCTGCCCCATGACCCCTTGTGAATTAAGCTGAAGAAAATGAATAAAATAATTGATTATATTATTATTTTATATTTAGTAAGCAAAAAAAAGTGCAAAGAAGATCCTTGACTTAATGCATTTAGTAATGTATATAAGACCGAGCATCAGAATGGGAAAGAAATGTGATTTAAGTGACTCTGAATATGGTATGGTTGTTGGTGCCAGAAACTGCTGATCTACTGATGATATTCACACACAACCATTTCTAGGGTTTATAGAGATTGGTCTGAAAAAGAGATGATAGAAAGACAACAGTAATTCATACAACCTCTCGCTACAACCAATCTGTTGAAATTATGCCACAAAGATTTAAGGTGGTTCTGAAAGCAAAAGGGGGTTCAACTTTTAACTACCTAATAAAGTGGCCAGTGAGTGTATATGCAAATTTATGCAAATAATGACAGTGAACGAAAATAAATCTGAAAATAATTTCAATTTCAGGAGCATTTATAATCTAGAATGTGATTTTACTGGAAAAAAATCCTTCTGATTCCTGTTCTTTTGCACAATGTAAAATCTATTATTTTAATGTCATCTCAAATTCTTTGAACTGACGGTATATTACTATATTAGAGCTCATGTCTGTGAGTAAATGAGTACTGGGTGTAAGAAACATTAAATGCATAATAAATTAAAACTTTACCCCAAAATAATAATAATAATAATAATAATAAGTGGATGCTCTTGTGTTTCCCAGCATCTGGGGAGGTTTATAGAGATTGTATTAGAAAACATAAAAACATTTTACCTCCTTGAAGTGAAGGTCGGCATAGACCCAGCAGGACAAATCCATAGAAGAGCAGCAGATCTTTGCCCCTCGCCATCCTGCTCAGAAATACCCCTTTCGTTTAGCAACACAGGGGTTTTATTCCCCCTGTAAACCTCATAGTTATACACCCCTATGCCTTGATAAAGTAGGGGAATTGCAGTGGGATGTCTGTCTGTGTATGTGTGTGTGTTTGTGTAATTGATGGGGGTTGGACAAAGGTAAGGGTAGGATTCAGTGAGCAATTACTACACTCTGTATTCTGTGTATTAATACATTTTTGAACAAAACATAATGAAATATAGAGATTAACAGATTTCCATCTCACTGAAATAAAATCTCCTACACTCACCAACCACTTTATTAGGTACATCTTGCTATTAAAAGTTTGGACTCCGTTTTGCCTTCAGAACTGCCCTAATTATGCTGCCTTTTATTGTTTCTGATTCTTTTTATTTAGATCTAAATAGATCTATCTATTTCTGTCTATCCATCTATATTCTTGCTGCAGTGACACTGATATGTTCCCTCTATAGGACTAATAAAGAGTTGTTTTGTCTTGTCTTATTCCCTAATTAAACATGTCAAAACCATGGGCTTTTTGAAAATGTCTCATAAATGCCACATAAATCCACTGTCACTCATATATCTAACAAAAGATCTGACATGACATGTTCAAACCCGCATAACAGTGACTGGGGAGACAGAGACATCACATGGAAAGCGCTAATGAACAGAAGTTATAGTATAACCGGAGTGAGGGTCATTTTACAGAAATCATGTAATCATTAGTGGTAAATTGTTTATAGCATTTTGAGTTGAATCTAAAGGTTTTAATAGAAAGGTATCCCATTCTTTTAGCAAATCAAAAAAAGAAACAGTGATTTCCTTCTTTGGGCTGTGATTATTCTGCCAGAAGACAGGGTGTGTTGTAAGGCAAGAATAAAGATTAGGTCATTCTTGTAGTGATAGACATTTTTAAATTGAACTTAAAACCACATGCATGCCCAAGAGAGAGAGAGAGAGAAAGTGAGAGTGAGAGAAAGAAAGAGAGAGAGAGTGTCAGAAAGACAGAGAAACAGAGAGAATGAAAGGGACAGATAGAGAGATAGTGAGACTTTTGACTTTTAACATTTTGTTTACAGAAAGTCACATTACAAACATGGTGCCTTAATAAATAGACCAGTACTTAAAAGCCTTTATAAATATATATACATACAGATATTGAGTGGGTGAGAGACAGAGAGAGAGACAGACATACAGAGAGTGAGAAGAACAGAGAGAGAGAGAGAGAGAGAGAGACAGACAGGCAAAAAAATTAGAAGGACAAAGAGAAAAAGAAAGATACAGATAGATCACGGGGAAACCGGTGCCAACCTGAATACTCTGGGCGCAAGGGCAGGAAAAACATGGGCGACCAAGAAATCACCGGTTTGATCCCAACTCTATGCAAGTCATGGCTAAAGTGCTGTTGAGCAAGGCACCAAACCCCCTAACTGCGCCTCAAACCGCTCCGTCCGGGGCCTAAACCCGGGGCATTGGATAACAGTTCAAATTTTAGGCTTCTGGTCTTTAGTAACAACTGCTGAACCATTTTGCTGATGATATTCTTGAGGATCCCAGTAACCTGTAAGCATCAATTTTCCAGATGATGGTTGAAATTTTCCCTAGTTATCATTGAGGATTTTCACTCTCAATCGCGGGGTTAGGTTTTTCAGGAGTGTGTATAATTTTTGGCTCATCCTTGTAATAACTCGATGTAATAACATCGATGAGTTAACATATATTTTTCTGATATGAGGGTGGCACAATTGCACAGTGGGTGGTGCCTTTACTTCACATCAAGAAATTTCTGTGTGGATTTTTCATGTTATCTTGGGGTTCTTGGGAGTCAGGCCATGCGTATGGTGTCATACATTTATTCCATTTATTTCACAAGGGGTCACTGGACAGCTGGTGCCCACCCTGCAACTCTGGGCACAAGGGCAGGAACAACCCTAGAGGGGGTGCAATTCATCATAGGACACATACACACAGACACACAATAAGGGCTATGTTTAGAGACACTAATTAACCTAATGCATGTCTTAATAATGTAGGAGGAAACCGAAGTACACAGAGAAAACCATGGGGCCATGGGGATGACCATGGGGAGAACATGCAAACTCTTCCTGGGTCTTTCTTGCTATGGGGGGACAGCGCTACCCACTGTGCGACCGTGCTAGTTGGTGTATGGATTGTACATGTTAATTCTTATCTTTTAAACACTCACACACACACACACACACCAATATTCTAATCCAAATAACTTGCAAAAAAAAGATGTCTGGAGTACTGAAAATGTAAGTCGGTTAGTTGTTGTCCATCGTCTAACATGCATTTAATAAAGGAGTGGATTGGCACCAGAGTAGAGCTTGTACAATTCTGTAACGCAAAACAACATAATACCTTAATTGGACACAAAAGCTGATTCGTTACAAAAAAAAACTTGCTTTGTGTAAAACATGATCAAAACCATTTTTTACATAGAGATTGATGGAGTTGCATAGTTATGTGATGAAATAATAACAGAATAAAATAAAAAAACACAGGGGAAAAGGAGGAGCTAGAGAGGGGATGCAGTATATACTATACACTTCTCTCCCTGGCTATTAAAATGCAGTCTACTGTAGGTACACTGTATGAATGTAAAGAATAAAGAACAGAAAAAAAATGTGGAATGAAGGATAATGTTGTTGTACCTCAATCGTAATATGATAGTGGTGGCATGGTGGCACAATGGATAGAGAATATAGCGCGTCATGTGTATATTGATAATGATGTACGAAGTGTGATGTCACACATGTGTCAGCCATGTAAGAAGGAACCCGGACACTTGTACGTGTTTATGACTGATGTCAACATTGAGCGTGAACTGATTCTGTTAAATATTTGAGTGACAGTGGATTTATTTGGCAATTATTTGACATTTTCAAAAAATGGCATGGCTTTGTCTATGCAATAGCTCAGTCTAGGACAGAGCTGTCAAAACTACGATACGCTGGCCACCTGCAGCCCGAGGTACAGTTTTTATTATCCTGCAGCAAATTCTGAAAATACAATTGAATATGGCATTGGTCTTTTTAATCCGGATTGCAGAAGATTTGTCCAAATTGCACAAATAAAATCATAATTAGTGTTGGGAATAACTGCAGAGTTACAATATGACACGGCGCGTTACTACAACTTGATTAACTGAAGTGACTTTTCATAAGAGCGCACACTCTGCTTTTTAGTTTTAATTCTGGAGCGTTCGGGAAATTAGAATAAGACGAATACGAGATAACGATTAGAAGACGAGGCGTCATGTGGGCAGGTGTTCACTGTGTACAGACTGACGATTCAGATCTATAGTAGAGGTACAAGCTAGCGTTAGAGAAGCACCCAGCTTAACTAGAAATACAGACAATACTATATATATTTGCTATAATCAAAGGAAATGTATATTTTTAATGCACATTATATCTGGGAACAAAGTCTTAATCCACGCTGATTTCAAGCATCTCACCTTCCACATTGCCTGTGTCTAGAAGCTCGAGCCCAGGTTTAATAGATTGAAAGGCATATTTTTTTCGGTTTTATACATATTTTATAGCCAGCTGCAGTCCAGAGCAGGTCAAAAGTTTTTTAAACATCTAGTTTTTATTAATCACCTACATAAATATATTAGCATTAAGCGGGTATAGAAAATGAATGGAAAATTACTAGTGGTTAAAAAGTTGTTTATAATGTATATAAACCTATACAGTTTTCATTGTAACTAGACTTGCATTTTTTGATGGAAATAAGAAGGTGAGAGGAACCCTTGGCCCATTGTTTATTTCATTAAACTCAGTTACATTTTGTTTATAAAAGATATTTATTTTGATGTATAAATTGTGGAATTGGCAGAAGTATGACATTAAATATAAAAAAAAACAATGTCAGGGTCCATTTTGCTGAAAACAATAATGCATCTAAAATATGAGTTCCCAAACCAATTTTTTTACACAGCACGTAGTGCTGTCACCTCACAGTAAGAAGGACCTGGGTTCGATTAAACTAACGGTCCCAGGAAATTTCTGTGTGGAGTTGGCCTGTTCTTCCTGTGTTTTCTCCGGTTGCTTCTATTTCCTCCAGTCTTCCGAAGACATGCCTATTAGTTTAATTTGTTTCTATAGTGCCCCGTAAGTGTGTGAATTTGTGTTTGACTGTGTGTGTGTGTGTGTGTGTGTGCCTTATGATGGCGTGACACCTTGTCTAGGAAAGTTTCTGATTAAATGTATGCAGAAGTATTGAACATTCTAAAGGATTCACAAATGTTCAATGCACCCCCTCTCTGTTCTGTCTCACACACACACACTTTGGCATTGTATGTCCCATGCCCAGCTCTCATTGCCAGTTTAGAAAGGCATATCACACTTATGAATAAGGCTGTTGACTGAAATGCAGCTATTTTCATTTTACCTAACGTCTACCTTAGGTTTACCTCATGTCTGTGTCTATATAAGGATCTGCACTGCTGTCGGCTTACACTCTCACAGGCTCTGCTCTCACCATTTAACAGGGCCAGGGGAATGTGGATTGTTTTTTTTTGACAGAATATCAGAGTTTGGTCTTGGGGCCCCTTCAGATAAGTTGGCATGAATTGAAACTTTCTCAGGTTTTGTGCAGAGCTCAGACAGAAAGCTCAACTATGTTCTATGAATATGAGCAGGTCTGAGAAAAGCAGTGAGAAATTGTAGCTTAATGATTTATAGAGATTGTTGTGTCTACAGCAGCATATGCCAGATTCAAGCCCAACATCAGTAGCATTGGAATCAACATCTAAGACTTTACATCACTCATTAAGTTACTCATTCAAGTTGAGAAATAAAATATGTCTCCCAGTAGAATTCTCACCCATCCGAAGGCCGGCCCTGGGGTGTATAGGTGCAGTGAGCACTAAAAAGCACTTCAGCCATGAATGTTACCTGCCAGAGGTGGGATGACCCAGACATCTGGCAATCCTAAGAAGGATCATTAGATGACCTGTATAATTTCGTTATGGAGTTTGCATGTTCTCGCACGTGGATTTACTCAGGGTACTCTGGTTTCCTAAACAGTCAAAAGACATGCATTCTAGGAGAATTGGAGATGCTAAATTGCCCATGAATTTTATACGTACAGTATATGATCTTGTCTACAGATGTAAACTTGAGTAAAAATATATATACTTATTCGTGTCATGAGATTCAAGCCATTGATGCTGTAAATGATGAATAAACAATAAAATCAAACCCATAAATTAAACCCAATGACAGAACATTTGTAAGAACAAGACTGGACACTGTTTGATTTATTCCGTCTGTACAAACATGTGCAGGTTTTATGATGTCAGAATTGTACGGCTCAAAGAAAAACAAACAAGTGTAATCCAGATCATTACAGAGTACTCTGTAATACCTCCCGTAGGAGGTAAATGTTGCGTGGAAACAAATGGCATAGAGGAGGAATCTAAAATTTCGGCTTTGGTTTTATCCTGTTCTTAATTGTGTATAAAGAGAAAGTTGCATATTGGGATGTAATGAGCTTCTTAAATTTAATCTGATCTTGTTTCAGAAAGCCTTTAGTAAACAACTGTATCTAAGTAGCTCGTCTGAGAGGCTTTGTGTAATTAATGTGTTCTACATTATAAAGCCTCTAAGGGACTTAGGTAGAGATTTAAAAACAATTGAGCAATCT
The DNA here is from genome assembly GCA_028565295.1 of Aspidoras spilotus. Lineage (NCBI taxonomy): Eukaryota > Metazoa > Chordata > Actinopteri > Siluriformes > Callichthyidae > Aspidoras > Aspidoras spilotus. Next base: position 12,399 of record JAOUQV010213943.1, read on the forward strand.
GATGATGCATGAGTTATACAGTGTGATGTCATCTGCTATGAGACCCCTATCCATAACTTGCGATTCTCGACAAGCTGATGGGGGTCGAAGTGTTAATGCAGCAACGACGCCCTAAGCACGTCCAGAAGAATACCACAGCCAATCACAATGTCAAGTTAAACAGGGATGACAAGAGCCAAGAGGTTCATCATCAGTTTCTTTACGTCATCCAACCACATGTTACTAAAACATGTTTTCATTTCTTCTTCATGTTACAGGATAAATCCGCTGCAAGATTCACTTTTTTCCACCAAAGTTCAGATTATAAATTGCAATTTGCACTTCATTGTTCCATCTTCCAATGATCTGATTTTTTAAATTAATTCAGTTTTATTTATATAGTGTTTTTTACAGCGGAACATTCTCACAGCCAGATTTAAATAATCTATATAGTTTACACAAGTTACTTTATAGCGCTTTGTTACTTTTCATGATCAAGTCGGACATTGATACAAACCAGTTCTTGCTGACTCAGGTGATATTAGATAAAGAGTCTGTAAAAGAGTCTGTGAATGTGCGTGAAGTGGTGGGAGTATGCAAGTCCATCAGACTTTCCCAGCAGACTTAAACACTATGCATGATTGGGACATTTGAGATAGATTACATTTTCCGGGACAGGCTATTAAAAAGAAGGATATCTGGCAATCCCTTTACCAAAGATGACCACCATGGCAAACCTGGCAGGTGCAGGAGACAAGGGCAGGACCAACACTCCCCCAGCAGCCATGTGCCGAGCTCGTATTATAAATTCTAAGATGGACACTTTGTCCATCCGCAACAATCTTTCATATTCATTCATTAAAATTTTAATCCAAAAACTGATCTGCGACCCACAAATACATGGCGGTCTTCATGTACACCTTGGTAGTAAACGTTTGGACCCTCTTTTCCTTCAGAACTGCTTTAATTCTTCATGGCATACTTTCACCAGAAATGGTATTCTGCTCACCTTAGTTGTAACATGTGGCTATTTATCTCAATCCAGTCTGCCCATTTTCCTCTGACCTCTTGCATCAAATCTGTTCACACAACTGCCACAAACTGGATATTTGGTGGTTGTGTGTAAAAATTAGAGTAGAGTAGATTGGCAGTTTCTGAAATGCTTAGACTTCCCCGTTTGACACCAACAACCATGCTACATTCAAAGTCACTTAAATCACCTTTCCTTCCCATTCTGATGCTCGGTTTGCATTTCAGTAAGTTGTCTCGACCTCCACTACATGGCTAAACGCATTGAGTTATGGCCATGTGATTGGCTGATTAGATATTAGTGTTAACTAGCAATTGTACATTCATTCATTTATTCATTAATTTTCTATACTCGCTTAATCCTAGTTTTAAGGGTTACATGGAAGCCGGTGCTCACCCGGCAACTGTGGGCGCGAAGGCAGGAACAAACCTAGACAGGGTGCTAATTACACAATCACACACATACTAACAGGGAATTTAGAGATATTAATAAACCTATCATGCATGTCTTTGGAATGCGGGAGGAAACAAGAGTACCCATGCGTGAGAAAACACGCGTGAAAACGAATGCAAACTCCACACAAAAATTTCTCGTGTTGGCCGACCCGGGGTCGAACCCTGAATCTTTTTGCTGTGAAGCCACAGCACTATCCACTGTGCCACCTGATATTAATGAGGTGTACCTAATAAAGTGGACAGTAAGTGTAGATTTTCAGTACAGTTTTGTACAGGTTGGACCTCTGCCACCTTTATGGACGGCAAATGTTTTGCATTTGTTGTTCCTGAAAACAGCTGTTGTAGAAGGATGATGTCAGGTCTGTCTCTGCGTCTGAGACTTCATGGGGGGCAAACATGACAGGGAGAAAATAAAAAAAGGGAATCAGGGGAATGCAGGAACATGGTGAAATAACTGGCAGGAAAGGTTTTTGCCAGCAAAAATCAAGACATGACGCTTTGTAATAGAACAGCGTACACATGATCTTCTAGGAAATCTTACATCATACTTTTAAAGCAATAAACTACATTTAAATGTTTAGTTATTATTTACCTTATCATATGCATGATATACAGGTGCTGGTCACAAAATTAGAATATCATGAAAAAGTTTATTTATGTCCATAATTCCATAATACGCATTCATTACACACAGAGTGATATATTTCAAGTGTTTATTTCATTTAATTTGAT
>JAOUQV010214361.1:0-14586 GCA_028565295.1 Aspidoras spilotus
CTGCACGGATGGGTTAAATGCAGAGGACCAATTCTGCTGTGTGCAAAACATAGTGGCAAAATGTATCACTTTCACTTAACGTGTGTTAATGCTAACTGATAATGCCAATATTTTTAATCCTAATTACTAATTAAATCAGCTAAATGCTAATTATTGTGATAATTAGGTGCACCGGAACAACACACTTTCTAGTTTTATCTGCCTTTGCTCATATTTTAACTGCTCTCGCTTTTATCTGTTCTTGCTCATATTTTATCTTACGTAAACTAGTTTTCTATGAGAGAGTGAATCTGAGCGCGAGCAGACAAATAAGAGTATGAGAAGAAAAAATACGAGCGAGAACATAGAAAATACGAGTGAGAGCATAGAAAATACGAGCGCAAGCAGATAATGTACGCTTGAGAGTATGTATATTTTGCACGTGAGCTACGAAAATCCGTGAGAGCAACGTGAATCATGCTTGCATGTTAATTAACAACCTTTGGCACTAAAATAATGCCATAAATTAAAGCCTGCCTGTGCCACAATATGGCCGAGTCCTAGAAACAACTCTGATGCTAAACTCTAGCACTTATGCTAACCACAATGAATTAGCAGGTTATCAGAAAGCCACAGCTTTATGATTTTAATACTTTAGTTCCTTGACTCCCTAATCTGAAACCTATTTTCCACCTCTAGCCGATTCACTGGCCACAAAATCAACTTCACTAAGGCTCTTAGTAGGTGTGTTAACCGACAAAAATGATTTATTATTTTGCTAAAGCCCAGCATTAGCAAAAAGCTTTTAATTAAAATAAATATTTAATCCGATATCTGTTACTTTTACTGTGCATTTATTCACATATTAAAAATGTCTTTTTCCTTAAGGAGAAATATTTAATACACTGAATAAATCCTGTTTCATTAGCTTGTTATTTATTTATTACTATTATTTTCTGAATTGTTTTTTACAGCTTTATTACTAATATTGGTAAATATTGAAAAAAGTATAAAATTAATACTTTGATAGATAGATACTTTAGCTGGTCAGCTATATAAAACCTTTTAGCTAAAGCTCTTTTAGTACCAATGGCTAGTAAAAAAGGGTCATGGCTAAAATACCCATTTTGCTAAAATGACCCATTTTGCTGAAATTATCTTGGTGAATCTCCTGTGTTACTTGCTGGATCATAGTCACAGCCACTTCCATACACTCAGTTTCTTACACGCTGGCCTGCCGAAACACTTTCGGCGCCTTTTTTAGCATAGCAGAATCGATAGTGATAGTCTAAAGCTTAACTTCACTCCACAAACTGTTATTACATGCAGCATTTACTTGTTTTATACCTATTAATAAAGTACCGAGAAAGAAAGCATGTAGTGAAAAAAAGAGACCACAAAATATGAAGACACTGAGAGATTTAAAATGAGTTGAGTAGGAAACAAAATCATGAGAAATTATGAGACTAGAAATCTGTATGACTATGAACTAGAAAGCTTGTTAGGACCAAATCTAAAAACATGAGACCTATGTGAGAAGAAAATAAATAAACAAGTATACAAAAAAATGCTAGCATGAGAAAAAAGGTTTAATAATGATCATGCTGAGAAACAAAGAGATTAAAAGCTGGAAATAGAAAGAAACAAGAAGAAACAAGGGCAATGGAAAAGACGTAGGCAAGAAAGAGCTGGACTTTAAAACAAGGGTACTAGTAGGCATGAAGCAAAAACTGGATGCAAGTAGAACAGAATACTAGGGCAATAGGAGACTAGAAATAAGGACACAGGGAAACTACTATGTCAAGTAACAAAGGGACTAGAAAGCAAGCATTGAAAATAAAGCTTAAATCACTGGCACTAGGAAACAACAAACTATTGGACTATAAAACAAGAGCACTATGAACGGATAAACATGGAAACATTTATTCAAGTTGGCCAAGAAAAAAGTAGACAAGGAGCATGAAGTAGCATGAAGATAAAAGCTAAGATTATGGGCACTAGAAAATGAGGATAATAAACAAGTGGACAAGAGAACAATGTAAATATCAAGCATGGGGAAAAGTTTAAATCATAGAAAACGAACAAGAGCCTTGGGTCTAAGACACATGAGGTCAAAAGCTCGAAACTTTGGAACTGGAAAGCAAGTAAACCAAGACACAAGTTGACCATAAAACAAGCAGGTCTCAAAACATAAAACAAAAGCTAGAATTATTGGCATTAGGATAAGAAACAATAATGAATAGAAAATCAGAATCAAATTTCTATTTCACCTTTCACACTTTTATAAATCCATTTTTATAATTCAGTTAGATCAATTTCAGACAAAATAATGAACATATAAAAGTGTTTGAAGGCTAGAAGACAGGGGCTAGTAAAAAAATAAAAAATCGGGCAAAGTAAAAAAGGGAGATAAAGAAACATTAGACTAGAAAACAAAGAAGACTAAAAAGCATGAAAAACAAAAACAAATAAAAGCTAGAACCATTTTGAACCAATATTGGGACAACAACTCTGGTATACAAACAGACTTACAAACTTAAACTTGAAAAGAAGGAGACAAGAACTTGAGACAGACACCATGGTACTAGAATCACGTGTACTAGAAAACTAGGAAACAGTAGGTGACTAGAAAATAAAGGCACTAGAAAATGAGATTTGAGAAGAAACAAAAGTAAAAAGCAAACAGTAATACAACATTATAAACTACTGATATTCCATCTAAGTCTGGCACAGAGCTGTTGCCTCACAGCAAGAAGGACCCGGGTTTGATCCCTAGGTGGGGTGACCTGGGAAATTTCTCCAGTTTCCTTCATGATTCCAAAGACATACATGTTAGGTCAATTGGTGTCTCTAAAGTGGCACTTTGTGTGTGACTGTGTGTGTATGTGCCCTATGATGGATTGGCACACTCTCTAGGGTTTGTTACCAGGTCCAGGCAGCCCATGACCCCTTGTGAAATAACAGGAAGAAAATGAATGGATATTCTATCAGATTTTTAACTGAGTGCTAATTGAAAGTTATATTTCAACTATGAAATATATGCTTCATTTTAATGTTTTATTTAGACACAGAGAGAGGGGGACTTCCAAAGTCTCTACTACACTTCTCTCTTTTTATGTCTCACCAATAAAAAGTAGTCAAACGTACTTTTACTTGAGTGCAATTTTTGGCTACTCTACCCACCTCTGGTCATGTCATACTCTGTAGCTGCCCTAATGTTTTTTAATTTGTCTTTCTTTATATTTTTCCTCAAAACACCAAACACCTAAAATGCCATGAAAATCTGAAATAAATCATTATATAAGTGCATTAATGTCTTTCTAACAATGAACTCAATAAAGTAGAATATTGTAAACCTATAATAAACTAAAAAGAGCAACTCCTTAACAATATTATGATATAATTATACAGTAAGAAATGAAATTTTAATACATAACATAGAAATCTGATTGGGAAACCCACAGAGCACATATGTGCAGCCAACCATTCTATATGCGCTCTCTTACTAGGACATTAGCCTCAATCTTGCCTTAACTGAACTTGTATATTAGAATATGTGTTTTATGTGACAATTTGATTGTTAGAACTAAACACATTTTAATTATGAACGCTTTATATGTTTTCCTCTTTATTCAGTGTTTAGGCATCCCTATGCCATCACTGGCCAGACCAGAGATTTTATTAGTCATATCTTGGTAATGGTGCTAATTGACATGTGTTTTTCCATATATTTGTTAATCTGACCATCATCACCATGCTATTGCCAGTCTTGACTTCACAATCCACAGCACTTGTTATTCTACATGCCAAAATATGTTTATTGTTGGTCATTAATTTTGGTTATATGCATTGATCAGCATGCTATATTTCTTTGCACCTTTCTCAGTACCTGACTGCCATCTGCATATTTGAGACTGTTAAGACCTCTTTCATGTTTATCCCATGCTGTACCATGTCAAATGCCTTCGAGAAATCAATGAAACAAAAATACAGGGCCTGGTTGCTTTCCCCGGGATGATCCAGAGGTTTGTCAGAGATTCCTCGTGCCGCTTCTTGGCCTAAATCTTGTTCTTTGGCAATCTCTCCTTCAAACTTCATCCACTTCAACATCACCAGGATTTTGCTAGCGTATGAGACCAGTGTGATAGTCCTGCAGTTTGTGCATTTCCTACACTTTCATACAGACCTTATGGAGCTTGGTACAAGGTTGGAATGATTTAGTGAGTTTCTTTAATATCAGGATTACAGTCTGCAGTTACCTTTCTGTGCATTTTCATCCAGCTGAATGCACAAGGAATAGACTTCAGCTTGCCTATCTCTCCTGAGCATCTTCTCTACTTCACTTTAATGTTTGCTGTAATCACTGAACACTGGACTTATTTCTCTAGTCAAAAGTTTCTATGGAATTCTAGATCTAGCATTTAATGCAATTCTTCTGTATAGTCTCCTTACCAACTTTCAGCTTGACATCCTTCATTTGCTGCTAAAGTTCATATGTTGTATTCAGTTCCACAAGACTATCCAACTCTTCAAATCTCTTGGCAACCCCCACTTGATATCAATGCGTGAACTGATCAGTACTGAGTTTTTCATGTTCCAGTTTAATTGGCTACATTACTCTTCCTTTGAACCTAATCACCATTGTCCACATCACAAGATTGTGATTAGATTAACAGTCTACACTAAGGCATTTGTGTGCATAAATACTGGCTTTTTTACACTGTTGATATGTCCAAAACCACACAATTTATTCACTATATAGTCGCTATAAACACTGGTTTAGGTTCACTGTGGATGTGTCCTAAACCACATTCCCCATTTAATATATAGTCAATATAACACTTTGGAGATGTCCCAGTATATAGTCCAAATGAGCACTGTTTTAGTTTTATTGAAGACATGTGTAAGACCATACATAATATTCACTATATTGTCCATGTAATATCAACAAAATGTTTAATGTGGGTGTGTCCAAAACTACAAATCTTATTTTATATATAGTCAATATAAACACTCTCCTAGGTTTATTATGGACATGCAACAATCCACAGTTAGTTAATACTTTATAAACTTTATAGTCAATATATACACTATCATAGGTTCACATTTCATGATTAAGCATCAGTGCAAGAGAAGAAAACTAATTAAGGATGAATTAAAATAAAAATATTAAAAGAAGAAATTCAGAAAGGAAAACCAATTAGTGGACAAAGAAGTGTGAGACAAAAAATTCTTACAATAATTACAGAAAACTTTGAATTGAATTATAGAAGATGCTTAGAAGAGATAAGCAATTGCGTTGGATTAATTATGCACTGGATTGGAATAAATGCCCAGAAAGGTAACTGCATGCCTGTAATCCATATAGTGAAGATCATCAAACTATTCCAGCCTTGTAATGTAGCCATCAAGGACAAAAGGTAGAAAGAATACTGTGAGGAAGTGTACAGTAGTAAAGAGGTGTACCTACAGATTAATGTTCATGAAAAGAACCCACCACTAAAGGAAGACATCAAGCATTTAGCTACACAAAAGGCACCTGGTTCAGAGGACATGGCAGTTCAGCAGTTCTGGTTTGGATTTTGTCAGTCTTCATTTGACTGCCTAGTTAATTTAACTGCGAGACCAATACACGGGGTGAGATTGAAGGAGAGATTGTCAAAGCAAAAGCTGGAATTACGACATGAAGAAGCATAAAGGAATGATATACAAATCTGGACCAACCTGGAGAAATCAAGAGAAAGGAACCAATTTCATCAATTTTAAAAAGGCTAACTGTGGTAAATGTGCCTGATATTTGCCTCACACCTGGTCCAATTTCTCAGAAATCTCTACACAACAATGTAGAGCCGTCAGGACAGCTAATCACACATCAGCATGGTTCAAAATCTGACAAGGAGTCTGACAGGATTTATCCTCTCACCATCTACAGAATGTACAACATCTTAGGAGAACAATTGATGAGAAAAGCACTAAAAGGATTTATGAGTGGATTCAAGATTGGTGGAACGACAATTATCTTAGATATGCTGATGATATCATCTTATTGACCAAATCACAAGAAAAACTACAGTAGCTGATGTCTCGTACTGAGAAAGCTGCAAATTACTATAATATGTTGATAAATTCTGAAAAAAATGAATGGAATGACAAACACGGAAGACATACTGTCGATCATGGTGGAAATCAGCACCAAGCTACAAATTATGAAAGCTGTGCTCTATCAAGTAGCCACATATTGATGTGGTGTTTATAGGTCAATATGGGTGGTGATGGTTTGTGTTTAAGTGTCAGTAATAACAGTCATGCTCTCATCTGTTCATAGAGTGTTGTGCCTCATCTCTTTAGTCAATGTGTTCTTTTGCAAACTGGTAAACCTGGAAAACATTTTCAATATACAGTATATTTCCAAAAGTAGTTGCTCACCCATCCAAATTATCGGAACCAGGTGTTTCAATCACTTCCATGGCCGCAGGTGTATGAATGTTTCAGCATACCAAGACATTTTTGACAATTCCATGCTCATAAATTTGTGGGAACAGTTTGGAGCTGGCTACCTACACTTCTAACCTGATATTTCTTGTCTAATGTGCGATTCTAGTTGCTTAACGGTCTTGGGTCTTTTTTGTCATATCTTCTGTTTTATGATGCTCTAAAGGTTTTCTATGGGTGAAAGTTCAGTACCTGGACCCTTCTTCTACACAGCCAATCAAAAATCTGTCTATGTTCTATTGGGAATACAATATCAGTTTTGAATATTGGTTGACTTTACTGATTGTCAGAAGTCAATTATTATGTTATATTAGATTTTCTGTCAAAATCATTAAACATAATTATATTATGTTGCACATACAAATACGATTCCAAAAAGGTTGGGCAAAAGTACAAAATGTAAATAAAAATGGAATGCAATGATGTAGAAGTTTCAAAATTCCAAATTTTATTCAGAATAGTGCATAGATGATAAAAAAAATGGTTAAACTGAGAAAACGTATAATTTAAAGAGAAAAAATATAGTTGATTTTAAATTTCATGACAACAACACATCTCAAAAAAGTTGGGACAAGGCTATTTTTTACCACTGTGAGACATCCCCTTTCCTCTTTACACCAGTCTGTAAATGTCTGATGACTGAGAAGACAGGGATAGGAATGTGTCTTGCGTGAAAGTTCAGTACCCGGACCCTTCTTCTACACAGCCAATTAAAAAGTTGTTTTTGCATTATTGGAAATACAATATCAGTTTTTAAGGTTTGTAAATTAAATTATTCCGTTTTTTGTTTACAGTTTGTACCTTGTCCCAACTTTTTAGAATTGGGTTTGTAACTGTAGTTCCTTTATCTGCCTCCCATGCCCCCTGGTAGTCGGAGGTGGATTATAACCCCTTATATTTTTAAAACACTGGATAGAAAATTGCAATATTGGCTGTCTGGCCATTGATACAGTTTTACCTCAGTGAGTCCTGTATGTATAGTGTATTTTAGAACGGTGGAATCTGCACTTAGTGGTTTGCCTTTTTCTTTACTGGCCAATTTAACTATATTTGCTCGGGAGCAACTGCAAATAAAATAAAATGCCATATGCTTTATGATTATTTTAAATTTATATTTTTAAACTGACCAGATTTAAGTTTTTTAAATTTTGTTCTGTTTCTGTAGCAGTAGTTTAAAACAACTTATTTGAAGATTAAAGTCACTTTCTTTAGAGGTAACATGTTAAATGTTTGGAATAATTAAACTAAGAAATGACTACAATATGTATAGATTATGTTTGAATGTATTAATTTTACAACATTTAGTAAATCATTAGCTTTAAACCAGAGGTTTATTGTTCCAAATATTGTCTGGAACATACAGGAATTAGTTTCTGTTTATTTGTTTCTTTCTTTCCTTGTTTCTTGTTGCAACCCTAAATATTCTTTCCTCTAAGGAATTTTAAGGTCTTTAGTAGAAGTAGGCTCAGGCTCCTTAGCAAGAGCAGGATCAAGAGCAGATGTTGTGGCAGGAACACAATGAAGCTTTAAAGTTCTATTTATTCCATCAAAACGACTCTAGGAGCCTGTGGCAGGGACTGAGAACCATAACGGACTATAGGAGCCCACCCTGTGGACTGGGAAGTGCAGACTTATCTCTGGCGAACAAGCTAAACACTTTTTATGCTTGCTTTGATGCTGCAGCTGGCAACGGTAACTACAATGACACCGACACCGGCACAGCTGATAGAGAGGAGCATGTCGGAGAACAAAGAGCCTAAACGCCTGTACAGACCAGCTAGCTCCGGTATTCACGGACATCTTTAATCTTTCACTGACACAGGGGATTGTTTCATCATGCTTTCAAGTAGTCCATCCTCATTACTGTCCTGAAGAAACCACAGCCACCATGCCCTTAATGATGTTCGCCTAGTCGCCCTCACATCAGTCGAATCACTAGAATGGAGTTTCCTGATCTGCAGTCCATCTACAAGAAGCGGTGTTGGACCAAGGCCAAAAAGATTGTGAAAGACCTCAGTCAACGTTTTTTCTGTTGCCCTCAGGGAAATGCCTAAGAACCCTGAAGGTTAACACAGCAAGCCATCGGTGCCCTGAATGAGGACAGGGACCAGGACACTAAATCAAAATATTTACATACACACAAACTGGACTCTCACTCACTACAATACAACACACATTACACGACATTACACAACAATGGCTCACGGAAAACTTATGGACAATAACACAAATATTTCTTTTTTTACTCACACATACACACACATTCATATATAGATAAATATGTTCATATGTATACATATTGGTTCTTTATATTTCTATATTTTTATATTTTATTTTATTTTTTTACTTATATTTTTTTCTCTTTCATACATATTTTTTTCTATATATTTTTATAGCTTTAATCTTTATTGATAGCTTTGATGTGGGCAGATTGTTGAAAAGCATTTCACTGCAAGTTAAACTGTGTATTACTATGTATGTGATGAATAAAAATTTGAAATTGAATTTGAAGCTTCTGAAGCTTGAGCAGTGAGGCTAAAATATCTCTGACTTTGGTATGGCTCTCATCGATGGCTTTTCCGCTGTGAGTTACACAGCTTGATTGTATCTGATTTACTAATTCTGGATTCCATTTTTGTTTATATGTCAGCATACTTCCTCTGGTGCTTTCTAGGTGTATAAAAAGTTTTGTTGAGTTGTCAGCTGTCTGACGTCACTTGGAAAATTTATCTCCGTTGCAAATGGCCAATGTCAAATTATTTTTAAGCTTTTTAATTTTGATATATTAACAAATAGCGAATATGAATTTAATATGTCATGAAACTTGACTCTCTCACTCACGACTTCTAATTTTCTTTTTTGTTTTTTTATCTGTAAGAAATATGCTAATTTGATCAATTATAAAATTATTATTGTATTAAAGTTAATGTTGTAACTTATTTAAACCTAAATGCATGAATTCCATGATAATTTTCAGAAGTGTGTTTCCTTCATCTGTTTATGCCCACATCGTTATTATAACCTCTTACCATTTCACAGAACTGCCTACCAATCTGATTTGTGTATTAAGGTGCATTTCTATATTTACCTTTTCAGCAGGATATCATTACTTTTCCAAATATGAATGCAGAACAGCTTGTAAATTAATCTCATAATGCACCATAATGTTCAGTCCGACAATAAAGAGCCCTCGTATTTTGGTTTGGCTTGACAAATTACCCGGTATTTATATTCGACCTGGAAAATGGCTGCGTTGTTGAAAATCGATAAAACATATCTGTGCATGAGGATACCGAGCTTGCGTTACTCGCATATGAACGTATTGATCGGCTAATTCTCCAAAGGAATATCGCACCGTCATCATCAATTAGCCTCTTTTGGCCTGAGGAGATTTACCAGAGCATAATGTCTGTACCCAAACAGAAATGGGTATACACATTTTTGCTAGTACTTACACAAAAATTAGTTAACTTACTAATTACACCAAGCACTAATTAATGTTTGTTGGCCTAATATACATGTTTGTGACTAGAAACTTTTTGTATCATCATATACATAGTTTATTTATTATGTTGAATGTTAAACATTGTGGTACTGTTCAGTAAGCTGTATTTTTTTAGCTTATGGTGCTAAACAGATAAATACATCAGTAAGATGGATTTGATGAAAGCTGGTATTTTTCAGTTAGTATTGTACAGGGGTTAGACAATGAAACTGAAACACCTGTGTGTTTCATTGTCTAACCCCTGTAGTTTCTACCCTAAATCATGCCTTTTTTAATATTAAAATTTGCAAGCTGTAATTAGCTAATTATATTTAAAAGTGCCAGAAAACAGGAAGCAATAAACAGATCAGTAACTAACTGTACACAGTTGGCACACTTGATAAAATAAAGTATTCCCTAACAGCATACTGTATATACTGGATAATTACAATTTTACCCTTTACTGATAATACGCCACCTGCCAGGTGATTCTAATCAGATTGTTCAGTGTAACTTTGGGTTTGTGAAAAGGGCTATATAAGTTAAACATATTATTATTATTATTATTATTATTATTATTATTATTATTATTACTATTAAAGAACAATTCACAATCCATTAGGTAACCATTCATACATACCTAAATTTTGTTAGCTAACACGCTAATTAGCTCTCAATTGATAAAACGAATTCTCTGAAAGCAAAACACATGACATAAATGAGACTGTTTATTATGTAAGCAATAACTACATTTGATATTTACAGTTCTTGCTTCAGTGATTCTTGTATAATTTTGATATAATCTTGAGGTTAGCTATGTGCTATCCTGTCACCTCCCACCTGCAACAGTTGCAATTTTTAATATAGTTAACGCTGACAGGCAGCACAACTTGCTTGGATGATGGGGGAAAAAGAGACAGAGAGGGAAATCTGAGGAAAAATGGGAGACAAGTGAGTGAAACAGCATGTTAATACAAAGTAATCACTCACTCACTTTTCATCTCATTCTCTTTCTTGCCAACTCATTCTCCTCATTCTCTCACTTCTCTGTCTCACATTCTCTATTTATGTGTGTTGCAAAGTGTCACAAATATTGTTTTTTAAATAACATTTTATTTTAATTATTATTTCACACATTTGTTTTAGGTTACTCCTCCTACATTTAATAAGGGATTGCATGGGACACATATCAAAATGTTGGAGAAGGCCTGTGTGTGTATACAGTTAAGAGACATCTCGAACTGCGTGCCCACTATGCCCATTTTCATCCCCAAAATTTTCCATTGACTTAGCATTGCGCCAAAATTTGCACAGCTGTAACTCTTTCAGTTTTCAAGCTACAAATGTGAAATTCAATTTGCTCAGTCCCGGTTGCAGCCAGACCCATTATGTCAAATATGGCTGACTGCACGCTCGGTTCTCTGTGTATCACTCTTCAAAAATCACTCCTATTCTAACAATGTTGAAAGATCAAAGCCACTCTAGCCCCACCAAGATTTTTGTGATAATCAAAAAACTTTCTAATTTCCGTGTCTTAAAATATTTGTGCTTTCATCTAGAAGCTTCATTTAAATTTTATTTTGTAGAGACGGGTCTTCCCTATGGGCATATAATAAATCTCATCGATTGGCCAAATTTTATCAAGCCACGATGATTTTTTTATAACAACCTCCTGTAAATTTCCTATAGATCTCAATGTTATATTTCAGAAAAAAATCACTGAGCATTCCTTCTAATTTTCTAAACTGCTATAACCCTGAAAGTTTTTTTATTAATCTACACAAACGGAGCCGAAGATCTCTGCATGCTCACCATATTTTCGGTTAAATTATTCCTTAATGTTATGTTATATCTTAATGTTATTAATTCCTAATACATTTCTTATAAGTGTATGTTTAGGATATCTTTTTACTATATTAGTCAAAAAAGCCCAATCTTGTGATGATTTAGATAAGAATAGTACATTTGAGCAAGTAAGTAGTCACTTTTTTATCTAGCACATCACAACATAGACATTTCTTTATTTTGAGCAAGCAACAATTTTTAAGTAAAATCATTTACTTATAGATTTTAAAAGTATGAAATGCAGTTTTGTCATGTTGTTTGTTAGTTAGTTAGTTATTAATGTTTTGCTGCTCAGCTTAGAGATAGTGAAGTGTGTTTGTGGATTGTTTGGAGGTTTGTGATAGCTGGATAGAGCTTGATGTCATTTCCACGCTTACTTCCTGGCTGGAATTGCGTCTGTTGGCTGCTGGCTGTTCAAATTCATGCTCACAGAGTGTGCAGATAAACTACCAAAATACCTGACACATCACTGGATATAATAACAAACGAAGACCCTAATACTTTAAAGTATTATGTATTTGAACTGATTATCAGCATGACATGGCTAAGATGAATGAGCAGAAATGAATTATAAACACATAACCTCCTTAGCTGTTTGTCTACATTTCTTTCTAGACATCTGTCTCTGTCTTCTATATATACAGTACACACACTTCTGGATCTGTCTAAGCTGTATGTTTATTTTTCTGTCTACACATCTGTGTCTATCTTAGCTGTCTCTCTGTTCTGTTTGCACATCTGTATCTATCCTTTAACTATATCTGCCTTAGCTGTGTGTATATACTTGTTTGCACATCTGTTTCTGTCTTCTATATAAGCACATCTGAATCTATCTTAGCTGTCTGTCTATTCTATTTGCACATATTCATCTGCCCTCTTTCTATAAACACTTGCAACTGTATTAGCTGTGTGTATATCTTTTTGTCTGCACATCTATCTCTGTCTTCTACCTGTACACATCTGTCTCTCTTTTAACTTTACACATTTTCTCTGTCTTACAATACGTATACACATCTGTCTCTTTCTTTTATACAGTATATACACATCTCTGTCTTCTATATATGAACATCTGTACTTGTCTTTAACCTATACACATCTCACGCTTTTTTTGATATATTTTTTGTCTTTACATTTATTTCTTTCTTCATCTCATTATCATATTGTGTATCTTCTTTCATACTTGCTATTTTCTTTGAAGATGTATGTGCTTTTATATAATTTTGTGTGGTATGCAGCAGTGTATATTATACCCTGACTTTTGTGATCACACACACACAAAATATAGTGTTGAGACTGTTACAAGCCATAGACATGCACACAAAAACACACTCCTACACACATAGAGAGCCAGAAGCTTGTCCTTGGTCTACTCTATGTACAGGATACCTGAGGGGGCACCTCTCATCCCTGACTATAATGCAATTGAGTACTCTGCTGTAAAGAGGTAAACCTTAGAGTTTGGGTGTGTGATTATGTGTGTGTCTGTGTCTCCTTTGGGTGTTCCTTTTTTATTGATGTGTATTTCTGAAGCAGATGTTGCATCTATTGTTGTGAACAAGTAGGTGATATAGCAGACACATACACACACATACAGTATGTTTTTACTATAGTTATGACAAAAGTCCATACACTTCATTATAAATGTATCTCATTAATGCTAGCCCTTACCCTAAACCTAACCGTAAACTTAACCTCAGTAACAACACCAAATTTCCTCACAATCCTGATGAATTGTCAAGAATCGGTGCTCACAACTATATAAAGACATGCCCACACAATATTCATAGTTTTTGAGTCACAGGAACAAAATAAAGATAAATAGAAAGAATAAAAGCTAAGAACAAAAGAAAAATAGAAAGAAAGATGAAAACAAAAGAAAGAAAGAAAGAAAGAATGAAGGAAGAAACAAAGGAAAAAAAAGCATTATTCTAATGTTATTCTAATGATATTGTTTTAAAATAATCAGAATAATGTCTAATATAAAAATATAAATAATAAAAATAAAAAGAGATCATTCTATAAATCTAGCATTTTTGTTGCTTGTGTGTATTGCTGATCACTTTACCCTCTCTTGTTTCTGTTACAAAAAGTACAAATTGTAAAGAAAAATTGTATGCAATGATGTGGAAGAAATTACACATTTTATTCAGAATAGAACATATCAACATATGACATATCAAATGTTTAAACTGTGAAAATGTATTATTTAAAGTGAGAAATTATGTGATTAATTACAGTCTGTAAATGTCTGGGGACTGAGGAGACAAGTTACTTAAGTTGAGGGGTAGAAATGTTAGCCCATTATTGTCTAATGTAGGATTCTATTTGCTCAACTGTCTTAGGTTTTTTTGTTGTATCTTGTATTTTATTATGTACCAAATCTGGACTGCAGGCTGACCAGTTCAATTTCCCAATTGCCAATTGGTCCTCCAGCTGTTCCTTTTTTGTACCTTTAACATTAACAGCCTCTTATTTCCCCATCCCAACTTTTTTGAGATGTGTTGCTGTCACGAAATTTTAAATGAGCCAATATTTGGCATGAAATTTGAAAATGTCTCACTTTCATCATTTTATATGTTGTCTATGTTCTATTGTAAATACAATATCTGTTTTTGACTTTTGTAAATTATTGCATTTTGTTTTTATTTACAGTTTGTACTTATAGTTTTTTTCTTTATAATCGGGTTTGTCGTAGGCTTGTGGTTAAGCAACCAGCCTTGCGACCGGAAGGTCCCAGGTTCGATTCCAAGTAGCGACAAGTCATGGCTGAAGTGCCCTTGGGCAAG
>JAOUQV010215200.1:0-14579 GCA_028565295.1 Aspidoras spilotus
AGCCAGCACAGCGCCCGGGGAGCAACTGGGGGTTAGGTGCCTTGCTCAAGGGCACTTCAGCCATGACTTGTCAGTACCTGGAATCGAACCAGGGACTTTCCGGTTGCAAGGCTGGTTCCTTAAGCACAAGCCTACGACTGCCCCAAAGAGACCGCCACTGTTCACTCTAAATATGTGAGCAGTAATTAAGGTAATAGTGTCATCCATACAGGAGCAAAGTGTGGTTCTCCACGGCTAAGGAATCCATTGGATTGCAATCTGAGGATCGTCTGAGGTTCACAAGCGCTTTATGGCTCACACCCCTTCCTAACTTATCTAATGAAGTGAAATGAAGGAAGGATGGAGTACTATGTGTGTCTCCTGTACCCAGGTGTGTAAAGTTAGCTGTGTGTTTTTACCCAGGTGTCCCTGTGGTTCGGAGGATCTCATTTCTGTGGCGCTGCAATCCTCAACCACTGCTGGCTTCTGACTGCCGCTCACTGCTTCGCTTCTGCAACAAAGTAAGGACTTTACACCTATAATAATAATATTATCTATATAACATCAAGAAGGACCTGGGTTTAATCCCCAGTTGGACAACTAGAGGAATTTTTGAGTCAAGTTTGCATGTTCTTACCATGTTTGTGCAGGTTTTCTCCACATGCTTTGGTTTTCTCCCGCATTACAAAAACATGTATGCTAGATTAATTTGTGTCTCTAAAGTGGCCCTTAGTGGGTGGATGTGTGCGCGACAGTGTGTTCTCTATGATGTATTAAATATTTAATACATTTTTTAAAATATTTGAACTTCTGAATTTTCGAGACAGTACAAATCATTTTTTTCATTTATTTTCTTCCACATGGAGTCACAGACCAGCCCGTGCCCACAAGGCAACTCTCAGCGAAAGGGCAGGAACAACCCTAGACAGGGTGCCACTCCATCCTAGGGCCACACACACATATATACATACACACACACACATTCACACAGAAAGGGCAACTTTAGAGACACCAATTAACGTAAAGTGAATTTTAGAATGTGGGTGGAAACAGGAAGCTTCTTGCTGTGAGACGATAGCACTACCCACTGCGTCACCGTGTCACCCTGGAATACTTTTGGCATGTTAGAAAATGCAAAGACTTCCCTGAAAGAGGCGTCATCTGGATGGGAGCATATTATACTATAGAACCTAGATATACCTTTCAGCATTGATGGTGTCTTTACAGATGTTTAAGCTGCCCATGCCACACACACTAATGCAACCCCATTCCATCAGAGATGCAGGCTTCTGAAATGAGCACTGATAATAACTTGGGTAGTCCTTCTCCACTTTAGTCTGAATGACATGGCGTCCCTGATTTCCAGAAAAAACTTTAAATTTAAATTAATCTGACAACAGAACAGTTTTCCACTTTGCCACAGTCCATTTTTAATGAGCCTTGGCCTATAAAAGATGTCTGTGTTTCTAGATCTTGTTTAGATGCGGCTTCTTGCTTGAACTATAGCGTTTTAGCTGGAATTGGAGGATGGCACTGTGAATTGTGTTCACACATAATGTTTTCTGGAAATATTCCTGAGCCCATTTTGTGATTTCAATACAGAAGCATGCCTGTGTGTGATCACGGCACCCAGTATGGTTTTCCGCTCTTGACCCCTACGCATCATTGCATTCCAGTTTATATATAAAGTTTGTACTTTCATTCATTTATTTATTTATTTATTTTTTATACCCACTTAATCTTAATTTTAGGGTTATGGGGAAGCCAGCGACCACTCTGCAACTCTGGGTGCGAGGGCAGGAACAACTCTAGACAGGGCGCAAATCCATCATACGGCACACACACAAACACACAAAATCACACACATTCACACACTAACGGGCAATTTAGAGATACCACTTAACCTATCATGCATGTCTTTGGAATGCGGGAAGAAACCGGAGTACCCAGAGAAAACTGAAAATTCCACACAGAAATTTTCCGAGTTGCCCCATCCAGGGCTTAAACCAAGGATCTTTTTGCTGTGTGGCCACAGCACTATGCGCTGCCTCTGTAGGCCACACACACATTCACACAGAAGGGGCAACTTTAGAGACACCAATTAACCTAAAGCACATTTTGAAATGTGGGTGGAACACTAAGGGATGTAAATGTATTAATATTAATATAGTATTGAGTAATAAATAAGAACAGCATCAGTGAATGTGCACTCACAGGCCACTTTATTAGGTACACATGTTCAAATGCTTGTTAACACAAATATCTAATCAGCCAATCACATGGCTGCAACTCAATGCATTTAGTCATGCAGAGGTGGCCAAGACAAACAGAGCATCCTTGTGGGGAAGAAAGGAGATTTAAGTTACTTTGAACGTGGCAAGGTTGTTGGTGCCAGACGGGCTAGTCTGAGTATCTGGTCTGACTGGTTTGAGATGATAGAAAGGAAATAGAAAGTCAAATAACCATTAGTTACAACCAAGGAATGTAAAATACCATCTCTGTTGAAAGTGTGCCACAAAGTATTACGACAAAAGTCGGTCCAACCTGGTTGTCAGTTCGAAGTGCAGAACACCTAACTCCTAAATGCTTCTAACAGCCTTAATGGAAGAAGCACAATGTTTCAGATATCTGTGTGTGCTTAGTGCACTCCAGGTTGTTTTAAATACAGACAACGTGTTTCCCTTCAGGGGTCAATAAAGTATCAATCATTATTTACCTTTTACACAGTGGCCCAACTTTTTTTGCAATTGGGCTTGTACTGAATACAGAGTGCCTATGAATTTGCATATAACAGTTTATTACATAGAAATAAACAAATCTAAACAAATTTGATTCTACAGGCTACATACAACGGCCACTTTATTAGGCACACCTTGCTAGTTAAAAGTTAGATGCCATTTTTTAATCAGAACTGTCCTAAATCTTCGTGTCATACTTACATGGTATTCTACATTCCTTGCTTGTAATTAGTGGTCATTTTGGTTACTGTTACCTTTCTATCATTGGGTCTGCCGTGGCTAAATAGATAAGTTAGAGAGCTGGGGACCAAAAATCCCCGGTTTGAACCTCACTCTAAGTTAATCATGGCTGAAGCGCTGCTGAGAAACGCACCCAAACCCCAACTGCTCCCCGTGAGCCTCAATGGTGGCAGGAAATATGTAAGCCATGTTAAAAATATTTCTACACTATTTTAATTAATATAAAGTGCTTTAAAGCCCCAAATGCTAAATTGTCCTAAGCCAGAAAGCTTGTGTCAGGAGGGCATCTAGCGTAAAACATGCACCAGATCATAATGCAAGTGACTCTGTAGAGCTGTAACAACCACGGGTGGCAGGGAAAAGCTGAAAGTTGCTAACATTTCATAACATATTACAATGGGGGGACATGTTAGAAAACAAGAATCAATTTTTCCGTCACCATGTCTGAGATTTGGTCTAGTCTCAGAAAGTCTTCAGGTTCAGAGTGGATCCTAAGCCTATCCTGGGAACACAGGTGTTAAGTTGGAATATTTAAGAATAACTAACTAAATAACTGAACAAAAATGATAACAAACACAAAATAAATTAGAATAGTTGATATAGGAAGGGGGTAACTTTTAGAAATACCACAGGAGCCCAATAAAAAATTGACCTTCTCAGATAGATGGCACCCATCCTCAACTAGACAAAAAAAATGACTAATAATTACTGTTTGTCATAGGGGTCTCAGGTGGTACTTTGCAGTGCCCAAGGTCTGATGGACAGTGGGCAGTCATTGGAATCACATCTTGGGGCAAAGGATGTAGACGCAGATGGATCAACAACAGGATGAAATCAGTGATCAGAAGAAGGTCCCCAGCAGTGTTCACTAACATCACTGTGTTTATAAAATGGTTGTTCTGGAAAGGTATGAACATCTCTGTGTTATCTTATTTGAAGTTGGGTAATGGGGTTTATTATAAAAGGGTGAGTCAAAAATTAAAAAACACTTTGGCTATAGAGTTTATTTAAACCAATTTTTTTTTATCCCTCTATTGGGCTAATATGTGAGACAAGACTGCACAGCGGTGACCACCACTTCAACAGCCATTACGTTCCATCTTTGTAGGACATCTTTAAAGGAACCAATAAGGTCATAGTGTGATAGGGTTATAGTATGATGGGGTTACGTTGGCTTAGCTCTACCCTAAACAGGGCGGCAATCCATCATAGGGCGCAAACACACACATATTCACACACACAATTTAGAGACACCAATTAACCAATAATCATGCATGTCTTTGGAATGCAGAAGGAAACCAGAGTACCCGGAGAAAACACGCATGAACACGGGGGGAACATGCACACTCCAAACAGAAAATTCCAAGCTGCCCCACCCTGGGCTTGAACCCAGGATCAGCTTGCTGTAAGGCCAAAGCACTATCCACTGCACCACTGTGCCCTATTTACAGTACATTTATGTCATGTAGCAGGTGCCTTTGTTTAGACAAAATGTAAGAGTTATTTATTTGGAATGTTGGGGGGTAAATGAGCTCAAGCTACCTAGAAAACACAAGTTTTACTAAAGCCTTAGTGCAAAGTAAGTGCTCAAGTAAATGCACCTGGAAGTGGTGTGTCTTCAAACTGTGTTCGAAGACAAGCAAGAGATTATGCTGTTCTTCACTTTAAGGGAAGTTCATTCCACTACCTTGGTACCAGGACAGGGAAAAGTCTGAATGTTTGTTCCTAGGTGTCCGGGATGATGGTGGCCCGAGACAAGCAGGACTTGAAGCATAAAGAGCTCAGGCTCAGACTTTGACCACTATATACTTCTCTGTATTTGTAATCAGGTCGATTTTGTGGCAGCAATTCCCCTGCACCAGTGCTCATACTTGCCAATGCCACTATGCTTCAGTTCATGTCTGATTTCCGTGTCTCGGGCAAAGGCTTTTTCATTCACTTCAGAGCCATCAAACATGACAAACATGAGTTGCAAATCGAGTGTCTCAACTGTTAAAGCCACCCAGAGATGTCATGTCTGATGTTATTGTTCTCATTAACCACTGTGGTGATAAAATATATCTGTGTAGCTTCTCAGGAATCAAGGTCATTTAAAAGTTACCAGGCAGTTTCAAAATTATTGTTGGGGTGGCACGTTAGGTACTACTGTCACCTCACAGCAAGAAAGCCCAAAGTTCTAGACATTTCCTGCGAAGACCCAGGAAATGTCTGTGTAAAGTTTGCCTGTTCTCCCAGTGTTTCCTCCTGCATTCCAAAGACATGCATGATTGGTTTATTGGTGTTTCTAAATCGCCCGTTAGTGTGTGTGTGTACCCTATGAAGAATTGGCGCCCTGTCTAGGTTTGTTCCTGCCCTTGTGCCTAGAGTCGCCGGGTGTCCACCAGCTTCCCCGTGACCCCAGAACTGGGATTAAGTGGGTATAGAAAAAGAATAAAGGAATGAATCTATTTATGCTGGGTTTATTAGTGTCTCTAAAGTGACCCTTGTGTGAATATGTGTGTATATGGTGGAGTGGCGCCCTGTCTAGAGTTGTTCTTGACCTTGCGCCAAGAGTTGCTATGACCCTGTGTGGATTAACGCAAGATAACAAATAAATAAATGAATGACTAATGTTGCGTGATATTCCCAGAAACATTCTCCATGCACCCTAGCCAAAGCAGGAAGCATCCTATTCAGTACAGGACATGTATACCTTAGGACTATGTAGTAATGGGAACCTAAATATTAATCCCAGAGATCTACCAGAATAAGAGAATACAAAGTTTAATGCAGTAAATGTCCATTGAATTTTGGAAAATATATATCTAGCTACTATTATGCGGACATTTATACTTACTTCCTCATCTGGCATACACTGGTTCATACCATAGATTGTTTCATTTTCCTATCATTATATCCATATATTTGCATCATTAAGGCTAATCTTTAGTGCTAATTATAACACTCTGCCTGACCAGGTTCAGTAGGTATAGCTTTCCACATAGGTGTTTACTTGGCAGTAGAAGCAGTTTTGCCCCAGGAGACCTCCCTCTGTTCCCTTTTTCTAAGATGACACGGCACAGGTGGGTCTCTTGAAAGATTGTGCCGGCGGTGCCATGAGAATAACGACAGCTGTGCCACAGGACGCCTTTATAAACAAATAGACACACACACACACAGTCATAAGAGTCAGGATTGTTGGATCAAAACACCACTACTGTACTTTCTCTTTTAACTACATGACCCCTGGTTTAAAGAAACACAACACCCTAGCATGATGGTATAGCATGCAAACTGGAATTGTCTGTTGGGAGATGCATGTGTGCATGTGTGTGTGTGTGTGTTTGTATGTGTGCATACATGCTCTGTGCTCGATCCACCTTGGCACTTCAATCCTCTTTTATGTTTGTTCATGACCAGGCTGTGGCACAGTTGCACTGTTTCAATCCCCGGTGGCCATCCAGAACCCTGACTACTCACAATCCTATGGCGATGACATCTTCTCCCGCTGGGTAATCTACGTTCCAGAGAGTTTAATTGTCAAGGTAACAGGGCCTGAGGGTCATGATAAGGGCAAAAGGCTGGCACCATTCGTCTAGTCTCTGGACATGAATGCATTCATTGGCTGATTGAATATGCAGCAAGCGTAGAGACCTTGCGATCAGTTTTCCAGGCTGGAGAGCAAGCGATACTTGTTTCCATTAGAGTAAGGATTATGGGTGTACTTTTTTTTTGATATATATTGATTCATATATATACAGTAGCGTATATGAATATGTGATGAGTGATAAAGTGCTAAAACACTTAAGATGTGCTACGTAGGGAATATTATAGTAATGTGATGCAGCTCTTCATTTATTATCTTTCACTTAATCCACCTAGTGCCCACCCCGCAAATCTGAGCGCAAGGGCAGAAACAACACTAAACAAGGGTGCCACTTCATTGTAGGGCACGCACACACATGTTGATTGATACTAGACAAGATAATATGATGCTGTGGCATCCTAGAAATGCTGGCTTTATGTATTCATCATTGATATTTGGAAACAGTCTGTGTGGTGGTGGGGAAGGAAACTGAGGTTCAAAATAGGACATAAGGGATTCATGTCTCCTAACTGTCTGGTGTTACTGATTTTGCAGTAAATGGATAATACACTTGTTTACAGAGAAACCACAAACTCTTCCTGAACCTATCTTGTGTCAGAAAAGGTTACTCCTTTAGCATCATCATCATCATCATCATCATTCAAATCTACCTAATCCTGGTCTGGAGCCTCAGGAAAACTGCTAACTAACCTACAGCACAATGCAGGAACAAAACTCAAGACATGGAGCAACTTCATCATAGGGCACATACACACAGTCTTATAGCATGTGTGTATTTTTGGACAGTGGGAGGAAAACAGAGAACCCAGATGAAACCCATGTGAAACCCAAGGAAAAACATGCAAACTCTACACAAGTGGGACCCAGGATGCTTTATATATGCATTTATAATATAATGGGAATTTCTGTGTGGAGTTTGCATGTTCTCCACGTGTTTGCGTGGGTTTTCTCCGGGTGCTCCGGTTTCCTCCCACAGGCCAAAGACATGCATGTTAAGTTAATTGGAAAATGCTAAATTGTCATTCTAGGTGAATTGGATAAGGGTGAGGGCTGCGTCAGGAAGGGCATCCGGCGTAAAACATGTGCCAGATCATAATGCGATGGTGATAACCCCTGGTGACAAGGAAAAAGCCGAAAGATAAAAAAAAAAAGAATAATACTAATAATAATATAATGGAATCATGAATGTAATTGGGAACCCAAATGCCACCACTGTCACCTTCTAACCATTCATTTATTCTCTATACCCATGTAATACTAGTCAAGGTGGCAGGAAATTTGGTGTCCTACAAAGGGCAGCAAAGGGTGCAAGGCAGTAACAACACCAGACAGGGCACCACTCAATCACATGACACACACACACACACTTCGCGTATCCTGTCAGTAGGAGGAAACAAACACAGTCACACGGAGAACAGGAAAACTCTACACAAAAAGGAAACAGGACATCCCAAACGTTTGCCATGTCACTAAGTATCCATGTGCTATGCTGTCATCTTTGGACCAATCAGATTTGAGAATTTAACATCTCTGGAATATAAATACTACCCAATTCTGGTAGTGCATATTTATTGCATTGTAGCTGCAACATGAAAAGCTGAAAAGTGTCATTGGCTTGTTCACTACTGATATTTGATCCGTATCCGTTCCTGATCGTCAATTATTCAGTGATCTCTTTCGTGGCTAATTGATGTAATGTATAATGTAATGCTTCTTATAAACAAACAGATGTTTTCTGTGCTGTGCCCTTCACAGATACAGGCCCGTCGAAATGAGGCAAGAAAACTAAGCAATTACCTGGGTATCCGAGCTAGCCTGGGGCCCCAGACAACAAGAGATTAAGAATTAAATACAACAACAAACTGTGTGAGCAACCCTTTAAATTCTGTGACGTCTATGAGCATGACACTGTAATCAGAGTTTTCTTTCCACTAGTTGCTGACAGCAGGCAGCCAGTCAGGTATGAGATTTGGGCAAATTTGAAGCTTCAGCATCTTGAAGCGAATTTATCAGTTATGAAGCCATAAGAGAAAGAAGAAAATGAATGAGGAACAAACAATAAACAGGACAGCGGAAAGTGGATTTTTCAGTGTGGAGGTTGGGGGGTCCTTGTTGGTGTTGGGGTGTTTTTCTTGGGCCCCCCAAAATTCCTTGAAACAGCCCTGCCCAGATATAGTGTGTGAAATGTAAACTATGGTGGAACTTTTGTCTCTTTCTTTCCTAAGATTGACTTCATTGACTTCGACTTTACGATTCAGTGTGTATTCAGTGTGTATTCAGTGTGTATTCAGTGTGTATTTAGTGTGTATTCAGAGACTTTGAAGCCAAAGAACTAATTGGTAACACGAGCAAAGATTTTCTTCTAGAATAAAGCACAGTTATGAAGATATACCTGACTTAACACGGCTATTTTAGCAATGCTAGCTAATGTTAGGTTTAGCATTAATTCAGATTTGGAGGCAATTAAGGATTAATGCTTATTTATTATTAGATTCGTGTAATGTATTTTCATTCAGGCAAGTTATTTGTATTTTAATAATCCAATCCCATCCTCATGAACTGTTTGAAATGCAGTAATTTCAGCATTATGTATAAAAAATCTTTTTTGTGCATTAAAGTGGTCTTGTGCGCTCAGAGCGTGCCTCCCCCTGTGCTGAGTTTAGGCAGGGTGATTGTTTTGCAGTTTGTGACGGACAGCAGCGTGTCTGCAAGCGGATTCAGCGCTAATATCTCAGTCATCAGCAAAGGGTAAGGGAGTGTGTCAACAGGAACAAACATGCAGCATTGGTGCTCATCTTACAGCCAACGACACGGACATACACACTGATAACTCTACAGTTGTGAGAGATTTGTTATAAATCCTTATCTAGCTAATTAATGTTAACACTCACCTTAATCTCCTTAAGTACACTCACTGGCCACTTTATTAGGTACACATGTTCAATTGCTTGTTAACACAAATCTTTAATCAGCCAAACACATGACCCCAACTCAATGCATTTGGACATGTAGAGGTGGTCAGTACTACACTACTGCACATCAATGCCTTGTTGATATGAGAGGTCATGTTGGATCTGCCTTTGCCTTCTTAAAGGCATACTTTCAACAGACATGGTATCCTACATTCCTTGGTTGTATGGAGTCATTATTTGAGTTATAATTGCATCATCTCAGACTAGTCTACCCATTCTCCTCTCACATCAGTAAGACATTTTTGTCCACACAGCTGCCACTTACTGGATATTATCTCTTTCTCTGACCGTTCACAGTCAACATTAGAGATTGTGTGATAATCATAGTATATCAGCAGTTTCTGAGATGCTTAAACCGGCAATGGTATAAACAGCCATGCCTTCAATCACTTAAATCATCTTTCTTGTCCATTCTGATGCTCGGTTTGCACTTCAGCAACTTGTCTTGACCACCTTTATATGCCTAAATACTGTACATTATGTTGTATCCATGTGATTGGTTAATTAGATATTCGTATTCATTAACAAATTAACAGGTGTATCTAATAAAGTGGCTGGAGAGTGTATATTTAACCTTGTTTTTTAAAAATTAATTCTAAATATGGTTCCTACTTCACAGATGGACCCACAAAGCTGTTCATAAACTGCCTGTTTAAAACCCTGATCATCCGTGTCACACCGCAAGACAGCGTCTTCACGACAAACCTTGTGATATATGAACGACTGGTTCACAGTGAACCATTCTTTTATCTGACTCGTGAGTTACGAGGCATCTTAGTGAGTGAATCGTTCATCGCAGTACACACATAATCCTTTTCCACTGTTTCAGAATGTTTCCACCAAAAAAGAGGTTCCAGACCATGAACTAGTGTTCTGATCTGGCACTGCGAAAAAACTTCCGTTCACTCACAACATGGCTACAGTGCCGCACTAGTAAAAATGAATAAAATGACTCATTTGAGATTTGATTCTTTTGGTCAGTACAAAGACTCGACTCTCTTAACACTACAAAACTAGAACTATTGTGATTTGTTTAGTAAATATTCATTTATTTTCTATACCCGTTCAATCCTAGTTTTAGGGTCAAAGGGAAGCCGGTGCCCACCTGGCAACTCTGGGCGCGAGCACAGACCCTAGACAAGGCGTCAATCCATCATAGGTCACACCCACACACACAATCCTACACTAATGGCAATTTAGAGACACCAATTAACCTATCATGCATGTCTTTGGAATGCAGGAGGAAACTGGAACACCCAGAGAAACCTGCTTGAACACGGAGAGAACATGCAAACTCCACACACAAATTTCACCGACCGTGGTTCAAACCCAGGATCGTCTTCAGCACTATAAACCACGGGGAAACAATTTGCATGTTTAAATGACACGTTACAAAAAGAATTTACATAATAAAAGTGTGATGTTATTTTAACCTAATGTCCACAGACATCCAGTATGGAGAGTATGAAGACCAGGATGTGAAAACCATGATGACAGTGACCTCCTGCCTCCATCTTTGTCCTCTTCACACATTTTATCAGTGTTTTATTCAGTTGATTGTGTATTTAATGCTTTGCAATGAGCAGATTAATGAATCCCCTTCAGGTTTTTTTGTGAAAAGGGGTCTATTGCATAACAGGTTGCTGTTTCCTCCTCCTCTTCCTCTTCCTTGTTCTTCTTTATCTTCTTCTCAGAGTCACCAATTTGCCAGGGATTTTAACCCTCTCTATGCCAGGGGTCCTGGCTCTGAACTCCATTGTCTGGATTTTGACTTTGACATTTGAATTTGACATTTTGACTTTGACTGCACTGCATTATGGGATTTTGACAGTTTGTAAGATATAATACACTGTAACTATAGACCTTTATGCTAAGAAGTCAAAAGAGACATTTCTGCTAGTTAGTTTGTGTGTGTGTGTGTGTGTGTGTGTGTGTGTTTGTGTGTGTGCTCCTTTCAGGATCATGTGGAATGTCTCAGATCCTCAGTGAATTTCAGCTGGAAAGCTGGAAGCAGTTCAATTTCTCTGTCATACTCTGCAAACTCATCTTCCTGCCTCCTGTTGATGAGGATCTCTCTCTCTCTCTCTCTCTCTCTCTCTGTGTAGAAAAGGCAAGAGGACATATGGATATACTGAACCTCTGTTTACCCAACAGTCTCAGAGAGAAAGGACAAAGCCCGTTTGTGCATTGTGTGTGTGTATATTAGATACCTTAACGTGACATTTACCTGATTTACCCTTACACATTGATACACTTCTGTTTGCCGATTTACTTAAAACGCATCATTTTCATCTCCTTCATTGACTGGAATTTTACAGGCAAATTCCAATCTATATTTTAAAGCCTCTTTGTTTGTACACTTTGCATGTACACTTTATTAGGTACGCCTGTTCAACTGCTTGTTAATACGAATATCTAATCATCCAACCACATAGCAGTAACTAAATGATTTATTCATGTAGAGGTGGTCAAGAAAACGTGCTGAAGTTTAAACCGAGCATCAGAATGGAGAAGAAATGTAACTTAAGTGGCAATGAACGTGGCATGGTTGTTGGTACCAGACGTTGCTGGTCTGAAACTGCTAATCTACTGCGATTTCTACAAACAATCATTTCTATAGTTTACAGAGAATGTTCTGAAAAAATAAAAATATCCAGTGAGGGGCAGTTGTGTGGACAAAAATGCCTTGTTGATGAGAGAGGTCGGAGGAGAATGGACAGACTGGTCTGAGATGATAGAAAGGCAACAGTAACTCAAAAAAAAAACACTCATAACAACCAAGAAATGCAGACTACCATCTTTGATTGCCACGAAAAAAGTTTTGAAAGCAAAATGGGTGTCCAGATTTTTGTACCTAATAAAGTGACCATTTTATTTATATATTATTATTATTATATAAATAATATAACAATTATGTAAAAAGTATTAAAGTACTTTAGGCTAAACATAAATACCAAATATAACAATTCAAAATAACCTAAACTGATAGTCATGATGGTATGAGGACTGAAATAACAACAGCGTTTGTAGCTAAGCTACATTGCAGCCTGACCTCTGACCTAAACCAAGCGTAAATTAAAAATGCCTTAGCCATTAACCACAGCTTTCTTTACGCATGATGATTTAGGAATTGGGAAATAACTCGATGAAGAACATAATGACATTGTAATGGGATGCGCGTGCCTGCTTTCTCACAACTAAGTGGTCCAAAAGAGGACGACATGACGACTGTGACATGCTGCCGTGAAGACACTATCTAACATATATATGTGGAATAGAAAGGTATCATTGTTCATTCATTTATTATACCCGCTTAATCTTAGTTTTAGGTTCACAGGGAAGCCAGTGCCCACCAAGCAGGTGATAGGGTGCCAGTCATGCATGTATTTGGAATGTGGGAGGAAACCGGAGTGCAAACATGGGGAGAACAGGCAAACTCCACACAGAAATTTCCTGAAACCAGGATCTTCCTGCTGTGAGGCTAGAGCACTATACAACGCGCCACTGTGCCTCCAGTATCATTGTTTTCACTGCCATTTCACTAAGATGGGGATATTCCTCAAAGCACGACAGACAGAATTCTACCAGGGAACGTTGGCAAATGTAGTTCTGCATCACATGAGCACTCGAAAAGTTTATCCTGCATCACAGGTGGCACTCCTTTCTGCACTGGCAAATGGATCTGATGACTATTGCTTTTTTAAAAAGACGAGACTCAAAATGACGCAGTGTTTTACTAAGGTGTTGAACTTTAATTTCTGACACTGGTCCCAAATGCACATCATCAGCAGGGGAAGGTACACATATAAAAATGTCATAAACACCCATGCCAACTCTGTTGCTCCACACCCAGAGCTTTTTCTTTAATCTTGAAGCAGGAAATTTAGTCAAGATGGCAGAGACTTTGCCATTGACAGACACACTGAGCCAGAGAAATTATAATAGAAATAGCATAATTTGACTGGTGCAGCAGTCACGGACCGGCACCAGTCTACAGCTCATAGTTTGAGAAATGCTGCTTGTTGTTTGCTCATTCAGTTCTAACTGGGTTTTTTAACACAGAGTTTTCAGTTGTTCGACATATCTCTGTGGGCGGTTCTTATGCCAGGAGGGCACTTAAACATGTTGCACTGTTAATGTTCATTGAAATGTGATACAGTTAAAAACATTTCTGAACTATTATCTAATTGGAAATTTGACAAACTACGAAAGAGGTTTGCATGTTCTCCCCGTGTTCATGCAAGTTTTCTCTGGGTACTCCTGTTTCCTCCCAAATTCCAATGACATGCATGAAGGTTAATTAGTGTCTCTAAAGTGTGCCCTACAATGGAATAGCACCCTGTCTAGTGCTATTCCTTCCCTTGCTCGCTGAGTGGCTGGGTGGGCACAAGTTCATGCACATAATTAAGGACATTCTTTTCTACCGATGCATAAGAATTCCTATATGCATTTCAAAAGTATACGTGAAGTGAAAATGTAAAAAATGTAGGTTTCACCAGGGATGAAAAAAAAACATATTCAGAGATATTTCAAGAATAAAATCACAGTTATAAGATGTAAAAATGGATTTTTTATATAAACCTATATTTGGACAAAACTTCTCAAACTTCTATATATCTGAAAAAGCAGTGGGTTCGAAATACATTTGTTTCTCATTCACACATTTTTATGAATTAGTATTTTACAAAAATACACATCCAAACTACCATGAGGGGATGAAATTTCTCGACATGAGGATCGGAGACACAATCGACGTCTGTGAGTCAAACGATACATAAGTTAGGCAATGAAACTGAAACACCTGGTTTTAGACCACAATAATTTATTAGTATGGTGTAAGGCCTCCTTTTGCTCCTTTTCCTTTGTAGCTTCAATTTGTCTTGGGAATGACACATACAAGTCTTGCACAGTGGTCAGAGAGATTTTAAGCCAATCTTCTTGCAGGATAGTGGTCAGGTCACTACGTGATGCTGGTGGAGGTAAAACATTTCCTGACTTGCTCCTCTAAAACACCCCAAAGTGGCTCTTGATACATCACAAAGACTTGCTGTCTTGGTCACAGAT
>JAOUQV010215303.1:0-14578 GCA_028565295.1 Aspidoras spilotus
CCCTGCTAATTGAACCTTCACACTCTGCTCTTACTGGTGCAATGTGCAATTAATGAAGATTGGCCACCAGGATTGTCAAATTTAGCCATGAAACCTCCCACACTAAAAAGGTGTTTCAGTTTCATTGTCTAACCCTGTATATAACATTTTCTGTAGAAACTAGATTCATGTAATGGATGCAAAATTTGTAAATTTCTGCTCATTTAACTATTTTACTCTGCAAAAATTAACTGCTGAAAATAGCAGGGTAGTTTGCCATGAGATCAAAGATGAATGTTCAAAAGTTAATTGTTATAATAAGATATAATTATGTATATATGCATAATGGGAAGCTGAAAAGCATGTGTCTTTTGTGTTTTGAGGGAACATGCAGTATACCTTCATGCAGACATACAGTCAATGGCAGTACATACCATGAAATGTCCTGGAAAGAGAAAGGCATAAACATCGACCATTCCCACTTTCTTATTACAGTTTGGTTTAATTTCTAATATAGCAACATTAGTGTTTGTTCAGTATTACGACATGAGCTGATAAGTCATTTTACAGATATTAGTAGAGTTTGCACAGTATACAGAACTCTCCATGAGATTAAAGTTGGCAACAATTGCCATATATTCATGAAACATGAAGAACACAATATCCAAATACTGATCAATAGACTAGTCGAGAAACAGGAAATGATCAGGCAGTTTAATAATAACAGCTAAAATGCAGGTTTTTCAATAAAATAATGGAAATTATGTGAAACAAACTTTATTATATAAAACAGATCTCATCTCTTTAAGTTCATGCCCTTTGTAAGAGCTATGAAAATACTGCATCCATCATGACCTCTTTTCATTACCTCTACAAGAAAATGATTTTTTACAAGATTTGCAGTGCTGAGCAATCATTAGGAAAATACCATCTGTTATCCATGCATACTAATAACTTTGCCAAGTTACAGATCATAGCTCAGCTGAAGTGTTCAGGGAAGCTGATTAAAAGGAGCACGCTATAGTTACAGCACTGAGGCACATCACACCACCACCACCAAGTGCTTTAACGCATAATAATAAGAAACTAATAACTGGAACTAATGCACTATGCTTGGCACAATCTACTGTCCACAGTTTTTAAACCCAAACTGTCATTAAGATTTATTCAGGCTAGGATTCATTTGAAACCTTACTATATAATTACATGGTGACCTTACTTAAACAAGATATGACCCCATGTATGCCTGAGAAATGTTGACTAAAGTAGACAATGTAATTGTATTAACTTATCAGACCTACTAATATTTTAGACTATAAGGTCTATGCTTACACAGCTGTCCACAATTACTTTAATATTATAAGAATAACCTTCATTTGCAAAGAATGTTTAATTAAATATTAGGTTGGTCAGCCATTTTAAACACATTCCAGTTTCAGTGAAAAATGTGATTCCAATTTCTAAAATCGGGTTAATTCTAGTTTCTAATTTTAGTATTACTGTCATCTTTACTGTCATTAATGATGTCATCTTTCTTCATTGCGCTCAGTCTTGTGTTGCTTGTATCAGTCTGCCTCTGATAATCCATTGTGATGTTGTCCATACATGATATTCTAGGTCTTCCACATCTTGAGTCCCTCTTTAATATTTAGTGGTTATTCTTATCCGCAGTAATACTATATAGTAATATATACTGAAATTCAAACCTGATTTCAAAAAAGTTGGGACAAAGGACAAGTTGTAAATAAAAACAGAATGCTGTAGAAGTTTCAAAATTGCATATTTTATTCCGAAAAGAGCACAGATGACACATATCAAATGTTTAAAGAGAGAAAATCTATCATTTAAAGAGAAAAACTAGGTGATTTTGAGTTTCGTGACAACAATACATCTCAAAATTGTGACAAGGCAATGTTTACCACTGTGAGACATTCTCTTCTCTCTTTACAACTGTCTGTAAATGTCTGGGGATTAAAGAGACAATTTGCTTAAGTTGAGGAATATGAATGTTAAGCCATTCTTGTCTAATGTAGAATTCTAGTTGCTCAACTGTCTTAAGTCTTTTTTGTCATATCTTACGTTTTATAATGTACCAAATGTTTTTAATAGGTGAAAGTTCAGTACGCCAGACTCTTTTTATACGCAGACACGATGCTGCAATTGATAAAGTATGTGGTTTGCTATAGTCATGGTGGAAAATGCAAGTCCTTCCCTGAAATTGTTTGGATAAGAGCATATACTGCTCTAGAACCTGGATATACATTTTAGTATTGGTGTCCTTCCAGATGCAACCCCATACCATCAGAGATGCAGGCTTCTGAACTGAGCGCTGATAAGATCACGGTTTCCAGTATAGCCTTGACTCTTACACACAGAGATTATTCCAGATTCTCTGAATCTTTTGATATTATGCAATGTAGATGATGATGATATGTTCAAACTCTTTGCAATTTTACCCTGTCAAACTCCTTTCTGATATTGCTCCACTATTTGTCGGCGCAAAATTAGAGGGATTGATGATCCTCTTCCCATATTTACTTTTGAGACAGCTGCTGCTACTCCAAGATGATCTTTTTATAACCAGTCATGTTAATGACCTATTTTCAATTGACCTAATGAGTTAAATTATTTGTACCTTTAACTTTTCCAGTGTCTTATTGCCCTGTCCCAACTTTTTTAAGATTTGTTATGCTGTCTAGGTTCTGTTGTGAATACAATATCAATTTTTGACATTTGTAAATTACTGCATTCCATTTTAGAGTTTGTACTTTGTCCCAACCTTTTT
The DNA here is from genome assembly GCA_028565295.1 of Aspidoras spilotus. Lineage (NCBI taxonomy): Eukaryota > Metazoa > Chordata > Actinopteri > Siluriformes > Callichthyidae > Aspidoras > Aspidoras spilotus. Next base: position 2,765 of record JAOUQV010215303.1, read on the forward strand.
GGAATCAGGTTTGGAATCATGCTCACAACATGATGTAACAACAGTAACACTATTAAATATTACAATGCTTATGATGCAACATTCCTGTCTCAAACTCAGCAGCCGCTTTAACCTATGCCACTCATACTAACCAAGGAAAAGAATAATCATGCCAAAAGACACAAGACTAATAATATACTTTATAACATTAATTCTAATCAACAGGACTAATAATGCTTATGGGCACAGTTTTCCTAGTACAATTACCCACACAAAAATAAGTAAAACAGAGCTTTATTTATGACTACACACATCATCAAACAAATTTAATTCTAGATTATTTTAACACTCCTGTATAGTACCTCCTCTAACATTTCATTGATTGAAGCAATGGTTTTTGTGACTGTATCTCCCATTGGATTTAATTAACATATTTTTTGAATACTATATGATTTATCTGTAATTTTAGTCTTACAATCTGTAATCAAAACTCACAACAAAGAAATCTTTCTCAAGCTTTAATAATTAATAATAATAATAATTGATACTTTATTGATCCCCGTAGGGAAATTCTTTCTCTGCATTTAACCCATCCAGGGCACTCTACTGAGGCGCATGGGGAGCAGTTGGGGATTGGGTGCCTTGCTCAACGGCACTTCAGCCAGGACTTGCCTAGAGTGGGGTTCGAACCAGCGATCTCTTGGTCCCCAGCCCTTTACCCTATCCATTAAACCACGGCTGACCCAAAAATAGCCAAGTTCCCATACTGGGAGTCGAACCCGGGCCACCTGGGTGAAAACCAGGAATCCTAACTGCTAGACCATATTTATTCACATATTTGGTCTTACAAAAATTAAGCAATAAATAACAAAATTAAACAATGCTGATTTTTAATAGAACAATAAAAGTAAGTCATCAGTCCCCTTATTCGGTACATTGCAGAGACAGCTTTTTCTTTAATTACAGCCATAAGTCTGTTTGGATTGTGGTGACCGGCGATGCACTTCTCTCTTCAAGTCTATCCACAATTTTTTTATCGGATTAGGTCAGGGTGATGACTTGGTGTGTTTAGGGTCATTTTGTTCTGTAAGATGACTCTCCTACCCATCTTAAGCTGTATAGCAGAGGGCCACATGTGTTTCTCAAGAATTTGTATGAACTTGAAATAATAAATTTTCCCTTCAATGCTAACCAATTTTAAAACTTTGTTTTATTTTTTTTCCAAACATACTCTTGTTCAGTCTAAAACGTTCAATCTTGGTTTCATCTGACCATCTTGGCATGGTGTTGGATGTGCAGTACACTTTCCGCTTACTGATAGTGCTTTGAACAGTGTGTGGAGGTTAAGTTAAATCTGCTGAAATCTTTTGTATCTTTGTGTGCCTTTTGGCAATTCAACCATGGTGTTACCATGCACTACTCGTAGTAGTTGACTCGTCACAGAATGTCTGGTTTTATTCTGAAGTAAGCTAAACCAATACAATTGATGTCAGTTGTGGGATTTGGCCAGTGATTGTTTGCAATGTTCAATTTATGGGGCTGGATACTTAAACCAGGCATTTTACTAATCAAATTATAATAATCTATCAGAATTGTAAAAGTGTACATTTCACTTTGATTAAAAGAGTTCAATTGACTAAATACAGCTGGAAAAATGTTAGACCCTGAAAATGAAAAGAAAATGTGTCTAACATGATAAGTAGGTTATGAAGATTTTCTATATTCACTTGATGTCTTGTATTTTATTTCCATTGTGTTCTCGGTTCTGCAAAGTTTCTTCATATAACAAGCCTTAGTTTTTCTTTTTTTTTACTTTGCTTTAGACACTACTAAATGTACTTATGTACCGATCCTTGGTAATGTTTACATCCTTTTTACGTCGTTTTGCAGTTCCTCTCAATGCTCTTTACCAATCATTAAATCAACATTTGTCGATTTAAAAACTGTTAAACTTTAGTCCCCAGTCCCCCCCCTGTATTTATTGTTTTGCATTTACTGTGAACTCTATTTTACATTGCAGAAGTGCACCTTAATGTCATGTGAGTTGTAGCACCTTGGTCCTGGACAAACGCAATTTTGTTTCACTTTGTACTGTAAACACTGTATATGGTTGAAATGTCAATAAAAACTTCTTGATATGTTTACTAATGTTTTTTGGACTATATTTTGCCACTTCCATGTTTGTGTTGTTTGCTAAAGTATGAACTCTGTATGGTTTTTGACTGTTTGTGGTTTGGATTACAATTTGTGTGAGATTTTTAATATACTACACTTAATCATGAAAGGTGTCATGAAAGAATATCAGAATTTTCATATTTGTTACTATATATAAGAATATACTCAAATCTGTAAAAAGTTAAACTGAAGTTTGTTGTCATTAAATACATATATTGAGGACATGAACTTGAATACACCATTCATTCCAAAAAGTGTTTGTGATTGTGTAATTTTAGTGCCAAGTTTCTTTTTGATTTACATTTTTTAAAATAGTTTTAGTATTATAACACACAAGCTACATGTTAATTTAAGACCCAAGAACTCAGGACTTTAGAGACCAATTTCAAAGAGACCAGTAAAGTAGGATTTTCCTTGGTGGACGCTGCATAGCTAAGAACAATGCCTGAGATACTGATTAAGAAATAGAGGCTGATTTAGCAGCTTCTTGACTTATGATGATAGATACAGGTGTACCCCAACACGCACACACACATTCACACCTCATTAACTATACACATAAACAGACATATACACATAGAATGATCGGATTGGACCTTCAGAATTGCAATGAGGAAATGGAAACGTTTCATTCTTATATCAAGTCATACATACAAAAATCTTAAAAAGACCAAAGAATTTGTTATATTCTATCAGTTCTGCATTACAAATATCCTAAAATATATTTAACATCAAAAATATATGTTTAATGTGTGCGTGTCAAAAAAAAATGCAGGTATATGTTATAGGACAGGGTTTGGATCCGATATCATAGCCTGGAAGATGAGTGACTGGCGAAGAACTAATAAAGAATAAGTAAAATAATTGTTTTTTTAAATAAATATAATTGTTATGTATATACAGGTGCTGGTCATAAAATTAGAATCTCATGAAAAAGTTGAATTATTTCCATAATTCTATTCAAATAGTGAAACTTCTATATTATACACATCCGTCACACACAGACTGATATATTTCAAGTGTTTATTTTGTTTGATTTTGTGATTATAACTGACAACTAATAAAAAACCCAAATTCATTATCTCAGAAAATGAGAATATTACTTTAGATTTTAGATTTTTAGAAATGCTGGCCAACTGAAAAATATTAGCATGAAACGTTCATGTGCAGCACTCAATAATTAGTTGGGGATCCTTTTGCTCGGATTTCTGCAACAATACGGCATGGCATGAAGTCAATCAGTCTGTGGCACTGCTCAGGTGTTATGAGATGGAAGGTTGCTGGTTGTGGCTGGTAGTGGCCTTCAACTGTTCTGCATTTTTGGGTCTGTAGTATTGCATCTTATTCACAGTACCCCATAGATTTTCTATAGTGTTAAGGTCAGGTGAGTTTGCTGGACAATAAGAACAGGGATACCATGGTCCTTAAAACAGGTACTTGTAGCATAGTAACCATTGTTTCAAAACAGTTGGGTCTTAATTTAAACTAAAATTGCTGTAGGATTTGTTGTAGGAAATAGTGCATGTTGCTAATATGGAACAAAATTGCAATTCCACATGCAAAAAATTTATATCGTTAATCTAGCTTTGAGTAAGTTGATTAAAATGTTTAGTCACTTTGGAAGGCACATGTAACTGAAGTGCTTAAACTGTGTGCTTTGTGAGGGTGAGCCTAAGATTTGGAAGGATGGGGTGTTAAAATAGGAAGAAGCTTGTTGACATTTAGTGTGCACAAGCTATTTACACTGACATTTTCACTCTTCAGCTAATGCCACAGCAGCTAGCATCATGACAGCTAATGTCACAGCAACATGCCCTCTCTTCCATTTGTCACCTGCCACCATAACAAGCTAATTAGTGCACAATGTATTCCAGTCACTCGCACATGATTGGCTACTGCTACACTTGTGGCTGTGACAGTGCTGTTAGCCATACTGATAGAAGTACAGGTTCTTATATTTAACCACTTTACTCCTGCTGTCCTGTCGGGCCATTTCCCTGAGACACGCATGTAAACAAATGTCACCTTGATACTTTACAAATCCACAGGGCACAGACATATGAGCTAAACATAGCCCAAATAAAATGTGAATTTTTATAAAGGAGACGTGTGGGCAAACAGTAGCAATTTATACAATGTCTGCAATTTAACACAGTCTCTTTAGGTAATATTCAGAAACAAGCATCCATTATTTATTGAATATATTAATAAATAGAGCCTGGCTCTGTGAAAGGGGTTTTTAAACTCCCTCAGATGCTCATCCAGCTTCTGGATTCTAGTAAGTGAGATGGATAATCTGCCAAATTCTTTGTACATTTCCTTCACCAAAAATATTTCTGTATATTACTTCATATCAGCTTTTTGTTGGCAAGCAATATCAGCATTTCATGACAGTAATGCGTATAAAAATAATCCTGTTAAAATCACTACAGACATAATTAGTCTTTCCAATGTTAGCCTTAAGAATGCAAATACATACTCTTTAGGAATAAATGTATTTAAAACTACTAAAAACCAAGCATTTTTATCTATTGAGCTTGGATTATTGCTAGGCCCAAACAGTTCCCTATTGCAACTTTGTCTTGGAATGTATTGCATGCCTAAACTGGCATGAATGGGTGTATTTTAACAAATGAAGTTAAGTTGAGCAGACAATATATGATATGCATGTCATATGCCATCATCGCTTTGCGATAGTTGACTAAACAGATGTGCTTTGCCGAGCATCCCAATCTCATCTTAGATGTTGCAGGCTCGGGTAGTCAGACTTCTGTTACAAACATTCCTGGCTTTTCCCGGTATATCTTGGGTTATAGTGTCTACAATTAACTAAAATCAACATAAGAAACACCATCCCACCAATTTCTGCTTTGTGATTATAAATCATAATATATAACAGTTGTACATTTAAAAAAAATGTAACTTTACAGGATATAATCATGAAGTGTATATAAGTTACTTTTATCCCTAAAATGTTACAAGGAAAAACTCAGTGTAATGATAAGCGGAAGAAACCTTGAGAGGAACCAGTCTCAGAACGGTGCCTCTCATTTGGGTGATGACAGATAATACTGTCAAATGCTTGTAATGGTAAAGGGCAGCATTACAGGGTCCTTATAGAAATACCATGTGGACTTGGGATTACAGTCAAATTAGGAAGGTGCGATAGATTAACTAAATTAATTAAACTGTAGTAAAGCACACACTAGAATAGTTCAGTTTTTTCTTAGCTGGAGCTAACAGGACACTGAAACCATTTTATTACTCTGACTGCAGAGAGCAGATTTGCCCCAGAGGGCTCTTCCAAAATACTGCCAGACAGTTCTGATTTGTTCTATAACTACCATGACTGAATAAGCTGCACAAGTCTCAGAGCAGCTTCCTTGTGCACACAATACACACTTCACACTGTAGAACTCTCTAACATATGTTTGGAAGAGATTAATGAATTGCCATCTCTCTCACCTCATGCTCACTGTCTGTCTTTTAAGTGTTTCCTTTCGAGACAGATTTTTTTTTTATAATACACAGACATGTGCTAAATGTAATTTCTTTGTGCCATAGCTCTGGCTTCACAGGAAGAGGCTTTCCCTATCAAAATGGTGTTCTTCTCTGCATGAACTGAGATTATGGCACCTAATGGCAGCTTTAGTTCAGCTTCTTTAATAAGCCCTTCTCTAGCTTATGATCCAGCAGGACCTCCAGGGAATTCATCTGACTGTGAAATCAAGGCAATTTCATCCACATGCAGTTTGCCAAGACAGCATTGACAACCGAGACAAAACCAGTGAAATAGTACAGGCAGTGGATATTCCTGAAGTGGGGCATCGGTGGCATGAGTACAAATTAATGTCTGGGGTTTTGAAAGCTTGCGTTGTATTGACGAGAATGGAGCTTTCCATTCTTTACATGAAATACAAGAGCCAAACTGCAATTATATACAAAATGCAATTATATACAGAAGAAAATGCAAAGCATACCCACACACTGCTTTCAGGATCTCCCAGGGTGTTTAATTTTAGACAGTGGCATTACAAAAAAAGCCAGGTAGGCTTAAGCATGTCTTACTTTCTGCTTGATAGTGTATTCGCAACCAGTAAAATAAATCAAATTGTGGAATTTGCATTTATATTATTATACAGACTGCACATGTATATTGTATAAAGTGTACAGAACCTCATTAATGCATTAATAAAATTGTAATTAAATTGTTAGTGGGCATGTTTATAGGTGATGTACAAAGACTAATTGTGTAAATATATGGCTTGCAAAGTTACAGGTTTAATGTAATGCTGCTAACCTTATTGCTATTCTATAAAATATATTATGATATTTTTTATAGAATATACCGGAAAAGAACTGTCAGAATGATCTGTAAAGACACCACTGAGTTGAAAATTGTCTCAAAACCTCACTGCCATATTTTTTGCGTCTTGTCATATTTGCATCCCAAGAGAGAGGTCAAGTCATTGCCCAAGGAGACGGGAAAGATAGAAATCCATATTTTATAGTATAATAACATTATAGCAGTTTGTGCAAGGAAATGTTTACATGGAAGCTGCGGTACACATAATCAAAATATTGCAACGCACATGATTCTGCAGATGTTAAAATACACAGGTTGACACCGCACGGCTGTTCTTTTTCGACTGCGTTGCCAACCTGCACTGATTCTGACATTTTTCATCCGTTTGCTATGAGTGAACATTATAAAGCTAACTCGTTCACCGCTGAGATTGAGTATGGTCACGTGACAAGACTGTGGGACTACGTTTGATTGGTGAAATATATTTATTAAAGAGTAAGCTGTCAAACACACACAGTCAGACCCGCCCCGGTTCATCTCCACTCTGGCTGCTTCCTGCTCCGTTCTGGCTCGGGAATCAGTTTAAAAGTCATATTCCTAGGGGATGGAAATCCACCGCACTAACTGTCCCGGAAACGCATCAGCCAGGTGAGAGAAGCATGATCCAATAACGCGATCAGCACCATCTTGCATCTGTGACAGTATAGCTCCAAGACCGTGATTGCTGGCATTGGTGTCAGTGATGAAATCCCCTTCCTGTCTCAGGTGTTCCTGGATCAGTGTGCTGCACAGCCGTTGTTTCAGCTCGCTGAATGCCCGCTCTGCCTTTGCTTACCCGTGAAACTTTACGCTGCTTCCAATGAGATGGTGAAGTGCTGCGATGTCTGTGAAGAATTTCACAAACCGACAGTAGTACGAAGCTAGCCCGTAGTTGTTTAATATTCATCAGTGTTGGCCAGTCGCACATTTATCGGGATGTAATTTTAAATTCGCTGCATGAATCGCTGTTGGCACCAGCTTCAGGGGAACAGAGTTTGGACCATCAGTATCTCGAACATCACCCGTGCATTACAAAGTCAGAACAGTAACATAGTAAAGTGCCATAGCTCTGTGCTGATAGTAAATACCGTCTTTTATTTTGTTGCTTGGGACAATGGAACTTGGCAATAACAGCTACAGAGATCAAGCAAAATAAACCATGTGGAACCAGACAGTCTATCAAGCGCGTTATTCATTTGCTGGAGAGGGTATGAGCCAATTATAGTAACCACGTTCAGTCTACGGTAATCCACACTTTTTAGCCAGCACTACGGGTGATGTTCACGGGCTGTGTGATGGTTCATTAGTATTACATATTCTAGTGTTTTGGTTGCAAGCAGTCTAAGTTGTCTTTTTAATTCCTGTGGTATCAGCACGTTGATTAAATAATCCAGCACAAGCTCATGTTCTCCTGTCGCTGATCAAGCCAGGTCTGCTGCTTGGCCCACCTTTTCTGGTTGCCACGGTCCGCTCATCCCATCTGGCATTCTGGCAAGCTGCTTCAGCCTTGCTCCTCCGCTCTGCTGACGGAGCCTGTTCAACTCCGCCTGGAGAAAACCGATCTCTCTATGAAAGGCTTCCATGTTTAGATAGTCAATCCCACTTCTGACAGCAATGTGATGTAACAGCAAGGATGCAGATAGGAAATGCTCTTTATTAAAGAGTAAGCTTACACATACACTCAGACACCCAAAACATTCAAACACTTCTTAACCCCATCAATATTCCTAGGCTATCCATTCACACTAAATACATAAAAATAACTAAACTAACATTTAAACCCATTTAACAAACCATAAACAAAACATAAAACTCTTATTTATATGTAATTAAACACAAAACACACTAAATAAAACATGAACAGTGAGTCACTCGCCAGCTTGCTGCATTCTGGGTAACTCCGGCCACGCTCACACCCCTAATGCACAGTGGCGAATGCCACAATATTCATCTTTCCACAATATTTTTGATAAAACAAAACACAGGAATGTGATTTTAAAGTACATTTTATAAATATTTTGTATTATAAAGTAATTCAATTTCAATCTAGCTAACCAGAGATTGGCATGTTAGAAACAAGGATTTTTTTACTTCTCAGGGTTGGGGTTGGGTTTTATTGTTTTAATTAAATTTTCAGCATCAATGGCTATCTCATGACCGACAAGTTTATAAGTATACAAAAATTTACAGCCATGCACAATGCTAAATATAAATAATACACAAAACACGGGCATTTTAGCATCTCCAATTCATCTAGCATGTATGTATTTGGGCTGTGGGAGGAATCCCTAGGAGACACCCAGAGTAACCCAGTGTGAACACGTGGAGAGCATGTAAACTCCATGCAGAGATTTCCCAGGTATCCCACCATGGGATCAAACCAGGGTCCTTATTGCTGTGAGGCAGCAGCATGACCCACTGCTCTACCATGTCACCCTTATCTCTGACTAACTCACATGCAGCAAGTATGTTTTTTTTTTGTAGTGGGATTGTGTTGTCTAAATTATTATCTAGCATTAAATTCACGTATTTACATTTATAAGTTATGCAATTATAAAAGTTTGAGAAATCTATAAAAACGTGATTTCTTTACTTTTATTCATAATTACAGCACTCCCTTTTTTTTAAATCACATGGCTTTGTAGTTTTATGGTGTTAAGAATAGTACCCTTTTCCTCCTTCAGAACTAGAGCTCAGCATCATCAAACATGAGAATAATCAATAAACTTTACAATATCTCTGAGTTGTCAGGTCATTTTGGTGACATATGCATCACACTGCTGCCTGAGATTACTATTGATTCGTGGGACACAATGATTATATTGATATCACTGAATGTTGTGTGTAAGTGCACATGAATGAGCATGGCAACAGCTTAAGAAACAGGCAGGTACACTTATTATTTGAATTTATTTTATTCACCAGTTACCAATTGCGATTAATAATTTCACTTCAAATATAAACTTTATATGATCTGGCATATGTTTTACGCCTGATGCAACCCTCACCAATTCGCGCTTAGGACCGGAAAATTTAGCTTCTCCAATTAACCTATCGTGCATGTCATTTGGTATATAGGAGGAAACCGGAGTACCCGGAAAAAACCCGCGGCAAGAGAACATGCAAACTCCACACAGAAATTCCCAAGTTGTCTCATCCGGGGATCAAACCCAGGTCCTTTTGCTGTGAGGCCACAACACTATCCACTGCTTTGTATATTATTCTTAACATTTTACATTATTGTTGTTATTGTTGTTCTCTGCTGTTGCTACATTTTTTGTTTATATATACAGTATTTTAACTTATGTTATGTATATAGTGTCTATATATTTACTTTACAAAAACAGTTTTTTGATTGTGCACCTTAAGTGATTTACCTGTTGTAATTGCAATAGTTAAATAATTGTATTCACTTTTATTCTTAAAAACTGTCTGTTCCTGCAAAGATTGGGGAGGGGCTTGGTATCCTGGGGCCTGATCCAGGCCTGGGTGGAACTTTCAGAGAACATCATCTGCCATCTCATAAAGATTCTTTCCAGACATTTCAGGGATTGCATACTAGCACATGGATGACATGCTCTATACTGTGTAACAATATGATCTGCCATACTAAAATTCACATAAATTTTTTTCATTGATTATCAGCATGAATTAACGTCCAGTCTTCCACGAGTAGATGATTTTGGATTTCACTGACGGCTGTTATGTCATTTTCTTCTCAACAAATTACATAATTTCTATTTTAAGATTTTTAAAATGAATCTTTCATTTATCAAGCTGTGTTTTTTCTATAAATAAAGATAAAAATGTCAATATGGAAAGATAATAAACAGCAGCAAATACACGTGAAACACAGAAAAAACAAAACAACCAAAAAGTACAGACCATTGGCATTCATAAATTATTCATTACAAGTAACAAACTACTGTACTTTTGCCTGATTTGGTATATGCAGATGTTATTATGTTTATAAATTAAATAAAGTGTCAGTGTTGATTAAGCAGCAGTCAATGTGAACCTCTGTGGTTTCCATGGTAATAAATTTTACTACTGGAAGGTTTTAAGGCAAAAAGAACGCTATACTTTATATTATTTTGAAAATGTTCTTGAAAATGGGGCGGCACGGTGGCGCAGTGGGGTGCACGGTGGCCTCACAGCAAAAAGATCCAGGGTTCGAGCCCCGGGTGGGGTGACTCTGGAAATTTCTATGTGGAGTTTGCATATCCTCCCCGTGTCTTGCAGGTTTTTTCCGGGTTTCCTCATATATTCCAAAGACATGTATAATAGGTTAATTGGTGTCTCTAATTGCCCGTTAGTGTGTGATTGTGTATATGTGCACCCTATGATGGATTGGCTCCCTGTCCAGGGTTGTTCCTGCCCTCATGTCCAGAGTTGCCGAGTGGGAACCAGCTTCCCTGTGACCCTAAAACTAGGATTAAGCGTGATAGAAAATGAATGAATGACTTTTTGGAAATTAAACCAAAACCACACTTCCTTTACTGCATATTGCATTTTTAAGATTCAAGACTTACAGAATAAAACCATGAAAGATTAAATAAACGCTACACTTCCCTTACTGCACATTAAATATTTGAGATATAAGTATTGTAAGAAATATTTTTCTATGTGGCATTATGGGATACAATGTTAGCAGTGAAAAAGTCAGCAACTTAATATATAGACTCCCCAATATCATTGTCGTGTTTGAGCTTGAAAGTGTGTGTAAAAGTTTGATTGCATGTATGATCTGATTAGTGTTTACAGATGGACTGTGAATACAGAGCCTAGCTAGGTGGCTTAGAGGTGGTCAGAAATAGGCTAAACTGGCAAACATCTGCACAGGCTCTTTCAGGGGGCCAAATATACACAGGCCACAGGCCAATTTGTAGACTATTATCTAGGCTGTGTGCTTCTATCTTTGTGTGTGTGTGTGTGTGTGTGTGTATGTGTGGACGATCTGATTTCCTTAGGTTTCTATTGTTCCAGGAACAACATTTATAAGCAACTATCCTATCCAATAAAATGTAGCAAAATTCACTGCAGCTGCGTTCGTTTAAAAACTGTTTATGCAGGGAGGGTTAGAGTTAGCATTAGGAGTTAGTGTTAGGTTAAAGGATAGGTTTAGGATTATGGTTAAGATTTAATTTTAGAAAACCATAAAAATACACAGCAAGATACTCAGTTGACAATGTAATGCATTCCAGAAAGTTGTAGTGTACAGTGTGGGCCATACTGTATGTATATACAGGGGTTAGACAATGAAACTGAAACACCTGTCATTTTAGTGTGGGAGGTTTCATGGCTAAATTGGACAA
>JAOUQV010215409.1:0-14577 GCA_028565295.1 Aspidoras spilotus
TAAATCTCACAAATTTTCAGCAATGTTCATGTTGTTTATGTCACTAAAATGTCACCATGAGAGCTCTGGGGTTTTTCTACTTCTGTAAGCATATGTAGACACACTTTTTGCGAATAAAAAGCTCCAGTGTGCTTGGCACAGGCAGAAAGGGTAAATGCGTAAATGGAAGGGTGATGGAGGGGATTGTCAGCATGAAGTAAAAAAATGTTGCCAGGTTGCTTTGTCTGAGCCAGAGTAAATTAAAGACCATGTCCACTTTAACCAAAATACTTTAATAAAGCCACCACCCCTTCAATTTACACTTATGACTTATTACCACCTTCCATACATGTTTTTTAAGTGTGAACTACATTTTACCTGTGAACCAGATTCATGAAGACTCAAAATATATATGGTAAATATTAAGTAGGAACACTTTATTAGGTACGCCTTGCTAGTAAACCTTTGGGCCCACTTATGCCTTCCAAACTGCCTTATATCTTTGTGGTTATTTGTGTTACTGTTGCCTCTCTATCAACTCAAACCAGTCTGCCAATTCTCCTCAGACCTCTTACATCAACTAGGCATTTTCATCCACACGAATGCCATTCACTGGATATTTTCTTCTTTTCTGACTATTTTCTTTAAAACCTAGAGATGCATAAAACGGCCAGCAGATCAACAGTTTCTGAAATACTCAGAACACAGTGCCACGTTCTAAGTATTTAATATGAAGCCAAACCACAGTTCCCTGAGACATACATTCATTTACATTTTTTTTTTACAATTTAATATTTTTTTTACAATTTTTTATATTGTTTATAACGTTATTTTCAGTATCAGTAGCCATATCATGACATGAACAATGTTTCATTCATACACAAGGGGAGAACATGTAAGCTCCACACAAATTTCCTGGGGTGACATGGAAGAGTTTGCATGTTCTCTCCATATTCTTGTGGGTTTTAAAAATTAAGACACAGGGAATATTGTTCATAGGATTAATTTGTTAGGGAATACTGTATACTGGATGAATATGCCCTGGAAAAGCCATTTTAAAAAGCAGAAAACGATGACAAACCAGGATCTGTCCAAAGAAATTTGGGAATTACTTCATTAATCCACACTTGACCAGTGTGGATTAATCTGAAGAAAATTAATGAATTTTTATTTTAAAATTTTTTAATTATGTAAACTAAGGAGCTGGAAAAATGTTCTGAGCCTATTGCAGAATCTGACACCATTCTTCTGTAGACTTTGCCGTTCCATCCATTATGTTTTATTTGAAAATGCTATGTTATGTAATATTTACTGGAAAGTTGGGAATACCAAATAATTCAGTGTTTACTCTTTAATGCATAGGATAGAAAAAAAAATATCTATAAGAAAAAAACAAGAAGTTGACTAAAGCATTTGGACAGCACTGTATTACTTTATAGTCTCTTTACGCAGAGGAAATCATAACTGGATTTCTGTTCTGCATTTTTGTTTTCATTACCACAGCACGCAAAATTCCTATCACTTTCCAGTCTACTGTTTGTGTGGCCCCCGACGGTGGAAAATTTGAGAAAAAAGGGAAACCAAAGCAGGCTGAGGCCTCAGGTTCATCTTGCCCCTATGTGCACATTCAAGAACATCACAAAAACACTGCTTTTTCCCACTGCTGTCTTTACTGGGTGTGAGTCCCTTACTCTGATACTTTTTAAAATAGGAATCATCTTATTTCTTCATACAGCTTTATGCTTCATTAGATAGAAATAAAATGTAAAATGTGTATCAAAGTCATATAAAGAGGAAAGAGAGACTATGTGTGGTTTGTAGCACTTTATTAGATTTAAACAAAGCTGCTCCAGCTGGTATCACTTTAAAGAAAGCCATGTGTCCTGATTTACATGACTAAACACAACACAACACAACACAACACTTGACCAGCTATCTGATGTGATAAGAAAATGTTGGTCATGCGTAATCAGATATGAGGCTATCAAAGATCCAGCTCCAATAAAGCATAGCTAATGACCCAATAACCCATCCAAGGTTCACAGTTGAACCCCTTAGGATTTTCAGGTTATCACTGATGGCCTATGTTGTCAGAGTTGTTATTTATCAATTTACACTACTGCTGCCAGGTAAATGAGCTTCAAGCTTAAAAAGACCCAGCAGTTCCTGCCTCCCTTCGATTTAGGTGTTTTCTGTATAGTTCACAGAGAGGAAATCAGCAGGAGGCATGGGCCTGATCATGGTCATCCTGTTGTTGATGGTCCACACCTGACTGCTCATTATATTAAAAAGACTGCTTTGGATATGATACAATGTGGCAGAAAGATAGTGATAATATGATTATTTATAGTCATGCTATGCTAAGCTGGTCATTGTTATTGGAAATCATTTAATTTGTACATAGGTGGTTGGGAAATAAAAAAACAATTATGTCAATAAAAATATATGTATTTTGGCAGCACGGTAACACAGTCATAGTGCCGTTGCCTCATAGCAAGAATTGCCCGAATTTTAACCCCCGGTGGGGTGACTCTGGAGATTTCTGTGTGGAGACTTCATGTTTGTGGGTTTTCTCTGGGTGCTCCAACTTCCTCCCACATTCCAAAGACACGCATGCTAGGCTAACTGGTGTCTCTAAAGTAGCCCTTAGAGTGTGTTTGCTTTGCAGACTCAGCAGACTCCTTTATAATTATTTTCCGGAAAATGGCATATTACTTAATATGTTCTATTGATTACCCAGATACAAAAATGGAACTATAAGGTCATTCTGTACTGACTCAATCATGCAGGATTTACAAAAAAACATCTCATAAAATGTGTACTAAAAAGCAATAGTGAGCCTTGTTGATGGTTCATGTCTAATCATTTATAGAATAATAAACTGTTTAGAATATGGCAAAGATACAATATGTCAGCTTGATGATGCCTACAGGATTTTGTTTATTAATGCTACACCGGTCATCATCAAGGTTAATGGAAATCAATAAATATGTTAGCAATTTGTTTTGAAAAAACCTTGGTAAGTCTTAGCACACTAGCATTTCGAAGTGATTTACTTGAGTAACTCTTTATAACTCTCCATTTAACCACTTTCTGTTCTGGGATAACATGTTTTTTCCTTTTTTTTTTACTATGACCTGTGGTAAAATAAAGTCTAGACATACGTTATTTTGCTTAATCTTCAATTAATTAAATATTTAAAGAATTTGGCATGCTGTGCTAATAAAGCAAAGGTATGCTCTCTGATGTGGTGGTACACAGGAAGAATTGTCGGCACACTTCACCCAGACTGATGATACTGTTATTCAGAATGGCCACATGCAAACCCCCAAGGATAAAAACTTATAAATGCATTAATAGAAAAAGAAAAAATAATTAAAATTAGGTACCAAAAGGTGGCAAGGTGTTGCAAAGGTAGTGCTGTCACCTCACAGAAAGAAGGACCCAGGATCAATTCCCAGGTGAGGTGACATGGAAAATGTCTGTGAAGAGTTTGCATGTTCTCTCCATATTCTTGTGGGTTTTAAGAATTAAGACACAGGGAATATTGTTCATAGGATTAATTTGTTAGGGAATACTGTATACTGGATGAATATGCCATTTTAAAAAGCAGAAAACGATGACGAACCAGGATCTGTCCAAAGAAATTTGGGAATTACTTCATTGTTCTTCCTTCCTACTAAATTCAATTAACATTTTTATTTGTCACATACATAGTTATACATGGTATAGCATGCAGTGAAATGTTTTTATTGAAGGAAAGCTGTAGGACAGTGCCCCTTTGGGCAATCTGCCGACTGTCCAATCAGTAACCCAGAGCCTTTAACCACTGAGCCACCACTGTCCCATCATCTGTGAAACAGCTGCAAAGGCTATAATGGGTTAATGGCTAATCAAATTTTTTTATTCAGTCACATGATCAAAACAGTACTTCCAAAATGTTCTTAGTGGACAACATTAAAATATTCAGATGCTAAACCTTATGAGTGAAGAGACATGGGTGTCAGTGGTCTTGGAATAAAAGCTACAATATATGTTTTTGCATTTTGCATGTGGCATGGTGGCGCAGTGAATAGTGATGTTGGCTCACAGCAAGAAGGACCCGAATTAAATCCACGGGTGACCGGGGCGACCCAGTTAATTTATGTATAGAATATGTATGTTCTCCCCAGTTAATATGGGTTTACTTTGGTTTTTTCCCACAGTCAAAAGACATGAACGCTAGGTGAAATGGCTAAATTGTCGTGTTAATTGTCATTGGCTTGTGTCTAAGATGTATGACTTGTGTAGAGATGCACACTACAGGTGCATATTAATAAATTAGAATATCATCAAAAAGTTAATTTATTTCGGTAAATCAATACAGTGAAATGCAAACATTATATAGGTTCATTACAAACACAGTGATCTATCACTAGTGTTTATTTATGTTATTCTTGATGCTTACAGCCAATAAAAATTCAAAAATCATTATATCAGAAAATTAGAATATTATATAACTTAAAAATGCTTTTAATGCAAACATTTTGGCCTACTAAAAAGTATGTATAGTAAATGCATGAATTGCTGCATCAATGTGGCATGCCATGGAGGCGATCTGCCTGTGGCACTGCTAAGGTGTTATGGAAACCCAGGTTGCTTTAATAGCAGCCTTCAGTTCGTCTGCATTGTTGGGTCTGGTGCCTCTCATCTTCCTTTTTACAATACACAATAGATTCTCTATGGGGTTTAGATCAGGCGAGTTTGCTGGCCAATCAAGCAGAGTGAGACTGTGGTTATTAAACCAGGTATTTGTACTTTTGTCAGTGTGGACAGGTGCCAAGTCCTGCTGGAAAATTAAATTTCCATCTCCAAAAGGCTTGGGAAGCATTAAGTGCTCTAATATATCCTGGTAGACGACTGTGCTGACTTCGGTCTTGATATAACACAGTGGACCTACACCAGTAGATGACACGACTCCCCAAACCATCACTGATTGTAGAAACGTCACACTATACCTCAAGCAGCTTGGATTGCGTGCCTCTCCACTCTTCCGGCAGACTTTGGGACCTTGATTTCCAAATTAACTGCAAAATTTACTTTCACCTGAAACCAACACATTAGACCACTGAGCAACAGTCCCGTGCTTTTTCACCTTGGCCCAGGTAAGACGCTTCTTGCGTTTCCCTTAGTCATGAGTGGCTTGATACAGTAAATGCAACAGTTGTAGCCCTGTTTTGGATATGTCTGTGTGTGGGGGCTCTACAGCAGCAGTCCACTCCTTATATATCTCCGCCCAATTTTGTAAGGACCTTTTCTTAACGACCCTTTCAAGGCTGTGGTTATCCCGGTTGCTTGTGCACATTACATAACTTTCCATTAGTATGCTTGGATACTGCACTCTGTGAACAGCCAGCTTCTTTAGCAATGACTTTTGTTTCATAACATCCTAGTAGAGTGTGTCAATGACCGCCAATGCCTTCCCTATGATTGTGTATCCTAGTGAACCAGACTAAGGATCCATTTTGAACACTGAGATAATGGTTTTCATTGGCTGTAAGCAATAATCATCAACAAATAAACACTTGAAATAGATCACTGTCTTTGTAATAAATCTATATAATGTATGCATTTCATTGTTTGTATTGATTTACTAAATAAATTAACTTTTTGATGATATATTAATTTATTGAGATGCACCTGTATATATTTCCAAAAGTATTTGGTCACTCATCCAAATTATCAGAATCAGTTGTTCCAATTACTTTCATGGCTGGATTAGCATGGCATTTCATGGCATGGCGTATATGTAAGTCAAGGCAGGTGGGTGAATACTTTTGGAAATATATTGTATGACTTGTTTATAAGATAAAACTTGTGTTCCTGTTATTAACATGGTCATCAATGCTGAAGATGATGTTAAGCAATCAATAAACCAATTAAACTAAACAATTAAATAAACTAATTTTAAACCCCAATTTCAGATCAAGGAAACTGAATTCCCATAAATATACACTATATAGCAGGTTCACTCACTGTAAAATTATGACCCATGTACAGCATTAAAAAGATCCAGGCACTTTAGAAGGAGAGCTTATTTTCTTTTGCTATAATGACACTGTTCAACACTAGCGTTAATTCTGTCAGCATTTACCACCAGGTGCTCAAGCTAAGAACATAAGTATGAAGAGCCTCTGAAACAAGATGCTGCAAAAAAATCCACAAGGTCCTTAATGATACAGTGCACAGATAAAAACACAGAGAGATCAAGTCAGTGCTTATTAGAACTACACTAATCAGCTTTCTGTCATTGTTATGGTATACAATCCACATGTCCTCATGTTATAGTTGATGAAAAATTACATTATGACCATGCTATGGGACAAGGTTTTCATCGCTTACACAAAAAACACAGGACAAGGACGGCAGTGCAGAGTGCATCTATTTTCCACACAAATAATGAAAATACAAGGTAAAATATTAAAAAACACAGTCAGGAATGTGGCACGTAAAGAGACGGGATCGGGGGATGTTGGTTCCGGTCCTCAAATGCATCTAAAGTCCAGCAGCTATGAAAAGACAAAACATATTTAAACATAAAACAAAAAGACTTCACACAGGTGGCCACACATGTATACACATTCAAACACAAACATGAACCAGACACCAATTGCTATTCATTCACAGACAAACATGGTAGATCAGAACCCCAGTGCAACCCCAGGGAGGATCTTAAACCCCGTCATGCTGCTACCACTAAATAATGGCAGCACCGTGGTTCTTTTCTTTTGACACAAAAGTACAAACTCAGGTACAGAAAAGTTGGCTCACTTTCTAAAAATGTAAAATAAATACTTGTTAATTTACTTCAATCTTTGCATAATGTTACATGTTGTCACATATTTACTTGGTTTTGCAATAAAACCTACAAGAGAGACATGAGGCATTGTCCTGTTGAAATGCACATGAATCTTCTGGGTAGAGAAGACTTGACGACAGCATACATCTCTCCAAAATACCAATAAACAGTACGAATTGAACATTGATACCATTGCATATTTTCTGATTATCCATGCTGTGGGCATAGAAGCTGATAATAAAAATAAATGTTCCAGCAACTTTTTACAGCAGTGTATTGTTTTTTTTGCTTTTATTTCATTCTGTTTTAAAAATCTATTGAATCATTTAATTTCTATTACGTTCTATAGCTCCTAACCGTAAAATGTTCACTGTTGGGCTGGTAAGATATCACTGTTAATATTGTTCTTGTCTAGAGCACTATAGTATAAATAATGCTACCAATTACTATCCTAAGAAGATTTTTGCAAATACCACAGCTACCCAGTGACCAGAAATGCAAGAGACCTAGTTGAGGGTCTTTCAAAAGAAAGGAAGCATTCATTATTGATGCTTTCACTGTCTAGCCAGAGAGGGAACAATAGGAACAAGGGCTCCCTGAGACATTAGGACATCCAAACTCATCTTAGTTCACCAATTTCGTTTTCCAATCAGTTTCTAATGCCCATAACCCACCAGATCTGCACCTTTACTTAAGAGGAACTAACACTTTAAATAGAATGCTTGATTAGACAGATATGTCTCAACTTGTGCTTTGAGACTGTGTTTGAGACTGCTTGAGACAGTTGTAAGACTGATCCATAATTGTGTGCTTGGTAAAAGAAAGAGATCTGCCGCAGGCTGCACCTTTTGAACGCAGTAGTCGAAGTGGATCATGAAATCTTAATAGTTCCCAAAGATATTGTGTAGTGAGACAATTTAGTGCAATATATGGGAGTAGAAGATTATAGTGAATATTTTGACATATGTGACAAAAACTACTGTGTCAGCATGTTATAGACATTCTCAGGTTAAGGACTCAAAGCCCGAACCCTGGAGCTGTTAGGTAGTTTAACAAGTTTCTAGTTAATTATTATGTACACGATTTTAAATAGATTACAAGCTTTAAAATGAAAGCATTTGGAATGAAAATGGGTGTAGTAGAAAGTTGTTGGGGCATGTCCTAAGTGTAAGCAATGCCAATTCTAATAACATTTCCTATTTGGAAATTATATTCTTAGCCTGAAAATGAAATGCCCAGTGACCTAATTTTGATAAGTCAGAATAATTAAACTCTTTGCAATTTAAAAGGATTTGTGAAACTGACCTATACAGTTGTATGAACACCCATTCCATATGACCTAGATGTGATATAAGTAGAAAAAAAACCTTAAAGCCTAACCTAGAAGGCAGAGTGGGTGAGTGGGTACTGTTGTCACCTCACAGCAATAGTTCAAGCCCCAGGTGGGGCGACTCAGGGTGGGTCTTCTCTGGGGGGTGCTCTGGTTTCCTCTCACATTTAAATGTTAATTGATCTCTAAATTGACCAAGTGCTCCTGACGATGGAACTGGTGCTGTGTCTAGTGTTATTCCTTGCCGCTTGTCACCGGCTGGACCGCAACCACATGTGGATTTAATACTTTCAATGGCGGCATGGTGGATCAGTGGGTGTCGCCTCATAGCAAGAAGGACCCGGGTTCAAGCCCTAGGTGGGACAACTCACAAAATTGCCGTGTCACGTTTATTGTATGTTCTCCCTGTGTTTTCTCCAAAAACATCCATGTTAGGATCTCTAAAGTGGCCCTTAGGTGGTGAGTGTGTGCTCTACGATAAATTTGCCACCCTGCATTGTTCCTGCACCCAGATTTGCCTAGTGGGCACCGGCTGGCCCGTGACTCGGTGTAGATTAAGCAGAAGAAAAAGAATAAATGAATGAATTCTTATCTTTCAGTCCGTGATTTAGAAGATTATTACTATGTGTCTTGAATGACTGTATTATGAGAAACACATTTTAGTGGGTCATAATTAGCGAGTGCAAAGAGTTTCAAATCTACTTTGTACTTGGGAAAAATATTCATACAATCCAGGCAGCTTTCCACATTGACTACAGAACAGGATTTGATGTAATGGGGGAGGTACAGGTTACGTTGTGTAACATTAGATTGTAATGTTTGATTAGTTTTTGTTTCCTGTGAAAAGAAGGAGAAGGTTTAACGAGCCTAAAAGTCTCAAATGTCCAACCATTTGGAAAATGTCTTCTCGGGTATGACTGAATCCTTAATTTGAGACATACGGTATAACATCATTGACCAGTCTGAAAGCTTACTCATTCTTGTTGGTTATTTTGGAAATTAGCAAATGTATCCTGAGGAAGAATACCCCTTCAATTATCTTATACACAAACAAGTAAGAGTGACATTAGTTTAAAAGCTGTGCAAATATACTATCACTAACTCACATATAGCACTGACCTATAAGTATATGGCTTTCTCTCACGCATAGAGTAGTATGTATGTAACTAATGGGTACATGTTTTGTGTAAACATGAGTGACTTTAGGTCACCTTAATGTCTTCAGCACAAACTGATCTCATGATAAGAATAGCTACATCCAGACAGACCATTCCTTGTAGTGATTTGTACAGAGTGTAGTGAACAGACGGATGAACACCTAGCGGTGACTCTCTTTACCAGCAACTGACTCTGTCTCAGTTGCTGGTAAACAAAGTCTTGACATTTCAGTCCGTGTTTTCGCATGTTCTCAGAAACAAAAAGAAATGCAAGGAGATTTAGTACCTAAATTGCTCCGCGTGAACATGTTTGCACAGTTATAGCTTGGAGACCTGTTCGGGTTGATTTGTTGCCTTTTGTTCTAGTACTTGGAAGCACCTCTTTTAAACCATTAGTAAAATAAGCAGCTAGATATTAGTTAATAGATAATAGCTAGTTATAATGACAGGACTTGTGCACATATGCTACTATGGAGGCAAGAGAGTGTGTGGGTACTCAGAGGGTCAGTAAAAACATATGGTGAATAATAAAAATGATCATTTTCTCTGTATGGAAATTTTTTGTCTGCATTTAACCCATCCTGGGTTTGACCTTAGACACCCAGAGCAGTGTGCTGCTGAAAAGCATAGGCAGCAGTTGGGGGTTGGGTGCTTTGCTTATCAGCCGTTACTTGCCTGGAGTGGGGATCGAACCGGCAATCCTTTTGTCCCCAGCCCTCTACAAAAGGTGCAGAAGTAAGAAAGAATAATGAACAACGATATAAGGAATTGGCTGGGTGTGCCAATGTTCTCAAGTAGTGTAGCATGACTTAGAAGACAGATTTTAGAAATACCAGTGACTGCTTTAGTAGAGGAGTTTGAATGAGAAAAGGTAGGGCAAGAAATTGGTCAAACGATGGTGACAACAGTAGCACCCGTTGCAAAAGTGGCTAGAAAGTAGAAGCTTTAAGAGGCAGTGCAGTCAGTAAAAAGGGTGTTTGGAGCACACAGATGTGTAGTGGAGAGCAAGGACACAGTGCTTGCAATGCTAAATGGGCTGCAAATTGGGAACTTGGGACAGGTTCCAGAGTGCATTGAACTAACTATGCTGAGGCCAGATATGGATTTGTATTCAGAGAGTAAATGGATAGTATATTTTATAGAGATGAAGATGAGGTTGGTGTAGCTTAAGTAAGGAAGACGTTGAGTTATGCAGATCTACATATCTGGAGGTGAGAGAGAGTGTGGGTGGCATGCGCATGTTAGACAAGTAAAGAAAAGGTGTCAGGGGGTTTGTAGCAAAATTTGCCACATCTTTGCTTCTGGGGTTGGGATTCAGATTTCGAGGATTATTATAAAAATATTTATTATTGAGATCCTGTTTTTATCCTGTTTAATTTGTCAATAACATTTATCGAAACCTCCATTATGGCAAAGCAATTGAATATACCCGATACTCAATTGGACAGAAGTTTACCGTTTTATGGTGCTATGTTCATGTTTTCAGCTGTTGTTTAATCAGCCACATATTTATAATGCAGGCATGACCTACTGAGCAACAAAAACTTATTACAACCCACAGGCAATTCACTTGAACCGAACAAAACAATGCATTTCTTGCGAAGGCAAGAGAAGGTTCATCTCCCACCTCTAATCCTCACCAAATTCTACAGCGGAACCACAGAGAGCATCCTGAGCAGCTGCATCACTGTCTGGTATAGAAACTTCACTGTGTCAGATCAGAAATCCCTGCAACAGATAGTAAGGACAGCTGAGAAGATCATCAGTGTGTTTCTCCCTTCCATCACAAACATTTATAATACACGTTGCACCAGCAGAGCATTCAGCATTGTGGGTGAATACACACAACCCTCACACACACTCTTCAAACTTTTGCGGTCTGGAAAAAGATAATGATGCATTTGGGCCCTCACATTTAGACTCTAGACGTCTGTCAGACTCCTCAACAATCAAGAGTCTTAGCTGAATATGCATGCACACACACACACATTTCACAAAAACTTGGGACTTTGGCCTTTTTTCATACTGCATGTTACAGTTACTGCAAGACGTTTTGCTTCTAAAGCTAGTGTACTATTGTTTATATCCTGTTTACATCATGTCACCTCAGTTACAGCACATTGCACTTTATAAAGAACTGTCCATTAAAACGGGTGTATTGCAGCGTCTCCCCTTCCCTGTATTTAATATTTTGTGTTTATTGCAAACTTTCTTGCATTCACCGTAATGTTATGTAAATTTATTATGTAGCACCTTGCTCCTGGTAAACGTTGTTTTATTTTACTGTGTACTTTATACACAGTTACAATACAAATTTCTTGATTTTTGAAAATTCATTTATACAATTTAATCTAGGGTTTGGGTGTTGCAGTGCGTAGTTCCGTTCCCTTACAACAATAAGAGCCAGGGTTTGAATACTGGTGCTGGTAATTCGGATATAAAGTTGCTTCTAAACCTGAACATGTCTGCTCTGCAATGGCCTGGGGTCCAGGGCGTTTCACTGCCTTTCTTGCCAGCAAGTGAAAGCACTTTCTCTGACCCAGTAGTAGGATAAGCAGCTTAGATAATATGTATGACATAATGTACATTGTTCTCTCATGGATTTGTTTTGTAGAATGTGTCTCAATCTCAGTATTATCTATGTCAGTGGTCCTCAGTGGGAGATAAAACAAATCGATAGTAGTGAAAATAGCCCACTTTTTTAGCTGTTTTAGCAGCAGGTAAGGCCTACAACTACATTTTGGGTATCACAGTGTTGCAGAGAGTAGCTCTGTTGACAAAAATAAAGGGCCTGGGTTTAATTAATGGTGATAGAGAATCTGAGATAATAAGTTGCCCCTAGATGTGAACATGTCTGACCTGTGTTCGCCTGGGGACCTGACCAGGTTGTTTCACTGCCTTTTGAGTCAGTAAGTGGAAGCACTTTGTCTGACCCAGTATTAGGATAAGCAGCTGAGATAATGTGCATGACATAATGTACATTGTTCTCTCACGGATGTATTTGGTAGAACGTGTTTCAAACTCAGTATTATCTAAGGCAGTGGTCCTCAGTATGAGATAATACAAACCCATAGTAGTGATAACCCACTACTATTTATTCATTCATCTTCTGCTTAATCCACACAAGGTCGTGGGCCAGCCGGTGTCCACCTGACAAGTCTGGGCGCAAGGGCAGGAACAACCTTAGACTCGGCGCCACTCCATTGTAGCGCACACGCACATATTCACACATAGTCAAACACTAAGGGCCACTTTAGAGACAGAAATCAACCTAACATGCATGCATTTGTAATGTAGGAGGAAACTGGGGCAGCAGGAGAAAACCTGTCCAGGAAAAACATGTACACTCTAAACATGTGCCACCATCTATTATTAGATTTATTATATTTATTATTCAGCCTGTTTAATTGGTCATTCATTCATTCATTGTTTCGAGCTTAATCCACAAGGGGTTACGGGCCGTCCAGTGCCTACCCGGCAACTCTGGGCGCAAGGGCAGGAACAACTCTAGACAGGGCATTAATTCATAGTAAGGCTCAGTCACACACATTTCTATAATGTGCAAAATGTTTGAGAAGACAGAAGTTTAAAGGGAAGATGTCACACAGCGTTGCAGAGGGTAGCTCTATTGCCTTAAAAAAGGAGGGACTGGGTTTGATTAACAGTGGTGGTGAATCAGAGATAATAATTTGCCAATAGATGTAAACATGTCTGCCCTGTTCCGGGTGTTTCACCGCCTGTGACCCGCTAGTAAGATAAGCAGCTGAGATAATGAGAAAGAGATAATACTCATTGTTCTCCTAAGGATTTATTACGTGAAATGTGTCTTGATCTTGGTATTATCTACGGCAGTGGTCTTGATGTGAGATACAGCGAACCCATTGTAGTAGTGAACACCACAACTCAGTCTTAATAAATTATATTTATATCTATTACCTAGATCCTGAATTTTGTCTGTGTAATTGGTCATTCTTAAAAAATTAAAGAGTGAAACTCAACTCAACTTTCAAGAATCTCTACTGCAAGCTCTCTATCACATTTTGAGGTTTAAAACATTTTATGGTTCTGTTTTCTTTGTGAAATAAGTATGAACTTGTCTGATTTTTAATTGCTCTGCAGCTTGCGGTGATGTCGACGCCTTTTCCTGCAACTTCCTTTTGAGACTGTTCCAGGGCCGTCATTGGGTCAGCCCAGTTTCCGCTTCTCATGGGTACATAGGAGCAGTTCACACTAAGCAGAATGCACATATTTAAATTCTATTCAGATTCATAAGAGATCTGAGTACCTTCCACATAAATACGAGCAATACTTCAAGCTGTGGTTGTACTTCTGGCTTGATTCCTCAAATCACATTAGTACACACAAATGTAAACAGGATAACCATTCATTTCTGACCTCGGACCAGGATGATCAATATGTATCCTAGCTACAGAACATTGCACAACCAGTGTGATAACTGGGACGAGCCATTTTGAACAAGTATTTCTGGAAGAAAATTAAAAGTGTGAGCAGTAAACAAGGGACAATATTTAAAAAAAATGCATGGCTGGACATGAATCAGATATGTTGCAACTGCTGCTGGCAGGACACTTGAGATACAGAGTCTTCGATCTAGATTTGTTACTAGTATTTTCTATCTGCCTAACAACAATCAGCCTTTACTGAAAAACCTTGGATGTGTTTATCACATAATTATAAGGCGTGGATGCACATTAACGCCACACCTCTATGATAAAATTAGTCATACCAATTTAATGTTCAGGCTCAGTCATGAAAAAACACAGCTCAGTGACATATAAAAACTGTTCCAATTTAAACAGTGGGAAATGTCATGTGCTGTCAGGCACTGTACTGGAAAAAATATTATGGGATAGTGGCAACATCTTTCAAATGTAGAACAATACATACATTATAAGAGACGCTTTCTAGTCAGACATATATGCACTCTTACACTCTGAAATAGAGAAAGATGGCAAGAGAAGGAGTGTGAGAGAAGGAGAGATAGAGAGACTTTAATCCTCTTTGACTCCACAACATCATTCCTTTCCTGTATGGATTTCAGGACGTCACTGGACGAAGTTTCCAGCCGCATACTTGTCAGAGAGCTACACACTCATCAGAAAATTTTTCTTTCGACATAGGAATGGACAAATATATATATATACGTATATATATATATATATATACGTATATATATATATATATATATATATACGTATATATATATATATATATATACGTATATATATATATATATATACAATGGTTAGACA
>JAOUQV010215934.1:0-14574 GCA_028565295.1 Aspidoras spilotus
TTTCCTTTCACTTTTGCTGCAACCCTTTTGTCACACATCACTCCTGACACTTTTCTCCATCCACTCCATCCTGCCTCTACTCTCTTCTTCACCTCTTTTTCACACTTCCCATCTGCTTGTCTCCTCACACGCTTCCCTCCTCGGCCTATTCGGCAAACAGTAGCCCAATTTCTGCCAGTACCCTGATTGCCGCCAGTACTGGTGGCGGTCGTTGTTAACCTGTGCCGCGACCGATCCGGTATTAAATTCAGAAACACGTATTTTATTTTTTGGCTAATTTTTACGCCGGATGCCCTTCCTGACGCAACCCTCACCATTTACCTGGGCTTGGGGCCGGCACTATAAATACACTGGCTGGTGCTCTCTAATGGCTGGTTTCATGTTAATTCTCATAATAATTTCTATTTTTAATGAGGTGCCACACAGAAGTGTAGATCAGTAAAATCAGTTTATTAAAACAGTAAAAAATTTCTTTAAATAATAATCTAAAAGTCAACAATACAGAACATAGTTCAGGCGACTAAACAGGACAAGACAAAACTATTAACAACGTCAATATCTACCATAATATCTAAAGACAGTGCTCTGTTACAGAAATGGCACATCTGACACTTTGTCGTGAAATGAGTCATTTAATAAATGCGATAAACACAAATTTATTCTGTGGGGCATGAGATGGTTTGAAATTTTGCCGCTGAGAGCAGACATAATACTGTTTCTCTCTTTCTCTCTCTCTCTCTCTCTGTCTCTCTCTCTCGTTCTCTCTCTCGTTCTCAGAGTGAATGACAGAATCCTGTTTGTGAATGATGCTGATGTACGTGAGGTGAGTCACAGTCAGGCTGTTGAAGCTTTAAAGGAAGCAGGAGCAATAGTCCGTCTCTACGTCCTGCGCAGGAAACCCCTCGCCGAAAAAGTAACTGAGATCAAACTCATCAAAGGACCAAAAGGTGTGTGTGTGTGTGTATAGTACTGTATAAAATTCATACACATACACAATATTAAATAACAGAAAAAAAAAACTTAATGAAAGCTGCTGGGTTTTGCTTGATAAAAGAAGCAACTGCGACAGATGGGTGGGAGGTGGCACAGCGGTTAGTGCTGTAGCCTCCCAGGAAGAAAATCCCATGTTCGAGCCCCAGGTGGGTTGACGCGGGACATTTATGTGTGGAGTTTGCATGTTGTCCCCATGTTCATGCGGGTTTTCTTTGGGTACTCCGGTTACTCCCGCATTCCAAAGACAGGCATGTTAGGTTAATTGGTGTCTCTAAATTGCTCGTTAGTGTGTGAATGTGTGTGTGTGTGCGCCCAGTGATGGATTGGTGCCCTGTCTGGAGTTGTTCCTGCCCTCGTGTCCAGAGTTGCTGGGTGGCACCGGCTTTTCCGTGACCCTAAAACTAGGATTAAGTGGGTATAGAAAATGAATGAATGAGGTGCGACAGATAAATTCTACAGAAGACACTTAGTAAAACTTAGGAGAAAAGTTTAAAAGTGAAAACTTAGGAGTTAAAAGTTTACTTTTAAAACCACACACATTGCATCTTCTAACACTGCTTTAAGAAAAATCATACTAAATATAGCCTTTAGATTATTACTGTTCACTGCAGTTCTGTATAGTTTATTTTTCGGTTTTACAATGAACTCGTAATTCGATTAGTGTTTTTCTGCAAGTATTTCAGTTATTTACATCTTTCTAAAGTTCTTGTGTTTGTCACAGCAAAATCACACATTTTTCTATAAACTATACTATTCTATTTTACTATTTATAAAATCTACAAACCCGATTCCAAAAAAGTTGGGACAAAGTACAAATTGTAAATAAAAATGTAATGCAGTGATGTGGAAGTTTTAAAATTCCATATTTTATTCACAATAGAACATAGATGACATATTAAATGTATTGTTTAAAGAGATAAATTAAGTAATTTTAAATTTCGTGAAAACAACACATCTCAAAACAGTTGGGACACAGCTATGTTTACTACTGTGAGACATCCCCTTTTCTTTTTACAACAGTTTGTAAACGTCTGGGGACTGAGGAGACAAGTCACTCAAGTTAAGGGGTAGTAATGTTAACCCATTCCTGTCTAATGTAGGATTCTAGTTGCTCAACTGCCATAGGCCTTTTTTTGTTGTATTTTCCGTTTTATGATGCGCCAAATATTTTCTATGGGTAAAAGATCTAGACCACAGGCTGGCCAGTTCAGTACCTAGACCCTTCGTCTGCACAGCCATAAAGCTGTAGTTGATGAAGTATGTGGTTTGGCATTGTCATGTTGGAAAATGCAATTTCTTTTCTTAAAGAGACGTCCAGAACCTAGATATACATTTCAGCATTAATGGTGTCTTTCCAGATGTGTAAGCTGGCCATGCCACACGCACTAATGCAATCCTTATTTATCAGAGATGCAGGCGTCTAAACTGAGTGCTGATAATAACTTGGATTGTCCATCTCTTCTTTAGTCAGAATGACACGGTGTCCCTGATTTCCATAAAGGACTTAAAATTTTGATTTGTCTGACCACAGAACAGTTTCACACTTTACCACAGTCTATTTTCAATGAGCCTTTGCCCCAGAGCTAAGATGTTTGCACTTCTCGATATTGTTTAGATATGGCTTCTTCTTTGAACTATAGAGTTTTAGCTGGCAAGGGAGGATGGCACGGTGAATTGTGTTCACAGATAATGTTCTCTAAATATTTTCCTGAGCCCATTTTGTGATTTCCAATACATGTCATGTGTGATGTGATGCAGTGCTATCTAAGGGTCTAAAGATCACAGGCATCCAGTACTGTAGATGATGATATGTTAAAACTCTTCTTAATTTTACCCTGTCAAACTCATATTTCATATTGCTCCACTATTTGTTGGCGCAGAATTAGAGAAGTTGGTGATCCTCTTCCCATCTTTACTTCTGAGAGCCGCTGCCACTCTAAGATGCTCTTTTTATACCCAGTGATGTTAATTACCTATTTCCAATTGACCAAATGAGTTGCAATCTGGTTTGGTTTTTGATTTTTTTGCAACTATCCGAACTTTTTTGTTGCTGTTATGAATTTTTTTAATGTCTCACTTTTGGAATTTGATATGTTGTCTATGTTATATTGTGAATACAATATTAGTTTTTGATATTTGTAAATGATTGCATTCTGTTTTTATTTATAATTTGTACTTTCTCCAAACTTATTTCAAATCTGGATTGTATTTACAGAATACAATCACACAGTACACACAGCAGACGATCGCGAAAAACGGTTCATCTTCCTGAAGTCTATGATTTTCTTTGGTGTTGTCAGCAAACTTTATCATTGAGTTCTGATTCATGAAAGTCATGCAGTCGTGAATGAAGAGGGAGTAGAGAAATGGACAGCCCTGTATTGAGTAAGATGGAAGGAATTAAAATTCTGGATCACATGGATCTTGTGACAGGGTCCTAATTTTAAAATTGAATCAAATGAAAGACTGGTATTTCCTGGGAGTGTGAGTGTGGTGGGATTGAGTCTTTAGAAAGATTGAAGAGTGTGTGACACACATACACAAACCATCTATTATAACAGTTTTGACAGTCAATGTCAAAACATAACACTATGATATTAAATATAAAAATATTCAAATAAAACACAAATAAATATATTAATTTAGACCACTTAATTAATTATCTTTAAATAATTACATTTTTTATTGAATTTAAAAAAATAATTTGGCAAAATATGGAATGTACAATATTTAGAAATACACTGTTTTATAACTTCATTATAATAATTTATTGACATGATGTTTATTAAGACTATTATTTATATTTATTTATTATTTCTATTCATTTGACTGAGAAAACAAAAATGTTAGCCACATCTAACATTCAAAATCAGGATTTAAAAAAATGTATTTGTAAATGATGGTGGAAAATACACTATATTTCAAAAAGTATTTGCTCACCCATCCAAATAATTGGAATTAGGTGTTCCAATCACTTCTGTACCACAGGTGTATCAGGACATTTTGGAAAGTTCCATACTCCCTTTTCCATACTTTGTGGAAACAGTTTAAATCTGGCCCCTACCTCTTCCAAAATGACTGTGTACCAGTGCACAAATCAAGATCCATAAAGACATGGATGACAGAGTCTGGTCTGGATGAACTTGACTGGCCTGCACAGAGTCCTGACCTTAACCTGATAGAACATCTTTGGGATGAATTAGAGCTGAGACTGAGAGCCAGGCCTTCTCATCCAACATCAGTGTGTGACCTCACAAATGCACTTCTGGAGGAGTGGTCAGAAATTCCCATAAACACATTCCTAAAGCTTTTCCTGAAGAGTTGAAGCTGTTATATCTGAAAACGGTGGACCGAAGTCATATCAAACCCTATAAATTAGCTCATATGTGAATCAAGGCATGTGAGCATATTCTTTTGGAAATATATTTTAAGTATTTGGTTACCCACAAACAAGTAATATTTCTGGCTTTTACAGACCTGTAATTTCTAATATATGGCTATTTCTTAAATAGATTTTTTAAATAAAAATCTACATATAGACACTGGGACACTGTGATATAATTCTCACAATTTGTCAATCTCTTCTTCACTTTATCATTTTTCAGGCCTGGGTTTCAGTATAGCAGGGGGTGTTGGCAATCAGCACATTCCCGGTGATAACAGCATCTATGTCACTAAAATAATTGAAGGCGGAGCAGCACATAAAGATGGACGCCTGCAGATTGGAGACAAAATACTGGCGGTATGTTTAACACAGTGACACAGAACAGAGTAGAACAATGTTGTATTAAATTACCATGATAATGACTCGGGTTTTTGTTACAGATGTTTTAGGAAACAAATAATTAACTGAATTTTAATATTTCAGTGACATACATATGAACTATTAGATTTAAAAGAGATTGAAGACTGTAAGGTACTGTCAGAGGAGAGTATAGCTAGACAACATTGAATGGTTGTTTGCAGGATGACGATGCTGATTAGGAAGAACAAGAGGGCAAATATAGAGAAAAGGACCAAATGGTGGAAAGGAGAAATGGTTTGAGGAGTTCACAGAGCTGTTGAGAAAGGCTGTGGTTGGTAGTAAAGAGCTTCCAGATGATTGGGTAGCAGCAGCAGCAGTGATTAGATAGACAAGCAGAAAGGTACTTGGTGTGTCATCTGGACAAGTGAAAGACAGCAAGGAAACTTGGTGGTGGGACAAAAAAGTGCAGGAGGTTATTTAGAGGAAGAGGTTAGCAAAGATGAAAGGGGCAGGAAGAAGACTGAAGAGAGTAAGCAGGAGTATAAACTGATGTAGCGTAGGAAAAAGAGCGAGGTAGCAAAGGCCAAGCAGAAGGCCTATGATGAGTTGTACGAGAAGTTAGACAGTAAGGAAGGAGAAAAGGAGTTGAATCGGCTTGTGAGACAGAGAGATAGAGTGGGAAAGGATGTGCAACATGTCATGGTGGTCAAAGATAGAAATGGAAATGTAGTAACAGGTGAGGAGAGGGTGAGGGAAAGATAGAATGAGTATTTTAAGGAGCTAATGAATTAAGAGAATGACAGGGAACAAAGAGTGGAAGGCATAAGAATTGTGGAACAGCAAGTAGCAAAGATTAGCAAGGAAGTAGAAAGGAAGGCTTTAAAAAGGATGAAGAAGGGTTAGACTACCTTAGAAACAGTCTAAACTGATGACATACCGGTAGAGGTATGGAAATGAATAGGAGAGATGGGAATGGTGTTTTTAACTAGATTATTTAATGATATTTTTGAGAGTGAAATGATGCCCGAGGAAAGAAGGGAAAGTTGCAATTTATAAGAACAAGGGTGATATGCAGAGTTATTGCACTTACAGGGGCATAAGTTTAATAAGCCACAAGATTTAGAAGAGAGTTGTGGAAGCTAGGCTTAGATAAGCAGTGGCTGTTTGTGACTCACAGTATGGTTTTATTCCAAGAAAGAGCACCACAGTAGTGATTTTTGCTTTGAGAATGCTGATGGAGAAGTACATAGTTGAAAAGAAAGAGCTACACTGTGTCTTCGTGGATTTGGAGAAAGCCGAGTGAGGAACTGTGGTGTTGTATAAGGAAGTCTGGAGTGGCTGAAAAGTACGTTAGATTGGTGCAGGACATGTATGAGAACAGCATGACATTAGTGAGATGTCCTGTTGGAGTGACAGATAGTTTCAAGGTAAAGGTGGGACTGCATCAGGGATCGGCTCTGGGCCTCTTGTTGTTTGCTCTGGTGATTGACTGATTAACAGTTGAGATCAGACGGGTATCACCGTGGACTATGATGTTTGCAGATGACATTGTAATCTGTAGTGAGAACAGGGACATGTGCAGAGTAGGCACAGTGGATATATTGGTAGGAGGATGTTAGATATGGAGCTGCCAGGCGAAAGGCAGAGAAGAAGACCAAAAAGGACATAGGTGTGGTAAATGTAGACATGCAGATAATTGGTATAAAAGCAGAAGACGCAGAGGACAGACTTGGAAGAGGTGAAAGAGATTGACTCGCTGTGCCTACCCCTGATAAAAGGGAGAGGCTAAAAGAAGAGAATAGGTTACTTTGGTTACTAAGTGTAATAACATATAGCTGTGCTTATTAAGGTATAATACCATGTAGTTGTTCTTATTAAGGTGTAGTAAGATGTACGATTGATTATTAATGTGCAATGACATATATCTGGGCTTATTATGGTGTAATCACATATAACTGTGGTTATTAAGGTATAATAACATGTAACTGTGGTTATTAATGTGTATTAACATGTAGATGTTCTCTCTATCAAGGTAAATAGTGTGTGTTTAGAGGACGTGATGCACGAGGATGCAGTAGGAGCGTTAAAGAACACAGCTGACATTGTTTACCTCAGAGTGGCAAAACCAAACAACCTGTATCTTACACACACCAACAGTTACAACCCGCCTGACCTCACCAGCAGTGAGTGTCTCTGTGCACGTGTGTGTGTGGGGGCAGGGGGGGCATCTGATATTTTAAACATTATACATTGCACATATCTTGGGTCCTCGTTAGAAAAGTTTTTTGCAGTTTTGTGTTTGTGTGTGTTTATATGTTCCCTACAGCGTACTCCTCTCACTTGGACACTGATCTTGGTCACCCCAACTTTCTGGGATCGGATTATCCACAAGCCCTCACTCCCACCTCCCCTAGCCGCTTCTCACCAGTGCTGCACAGCATGCTTGGAGATGACGATGTTCCCAGGTGTCTAGACATTTTATTTTTTAGAAACAAGACAAACGTCTACATTTAGTGATTTAGGTAGAATTATTTTATCTGATGTCTGTGGTTGTGTGTCAGAGATCCGAGGCGTGTGCTAATACACAGAGGGTCTACGGGTCTGGGCTTCAACATTGTCGGGGGTGAAGACGGGGAGGGAATCTTCATCTCCTTTATCCTGGCTGGAGGACCAGCAGACCTGAGTGGAGAACTGCGCAAAGGAGACCAGATACTGAGTGTGAGCACATGCACATACATACATATGCTCTCACATAAACATGCACATACACACAAGCATCTCATATCATTTGTCTACAATGTTCTATTGTAATATGTGTTTATGGCTGTTTCTGTATGTGTTACAGGTGAACAGTGTTGATTTAAGAGCTGCGACTCATGAACAAGCTGCAGCGGCACTAAAAAATGCAGGACAGACTGTCACTATCATCGCACAATACAGACCCGAAGGTATATAAATACACTCACATATGCACAATTCATTTCACTATATATATATATATATATATATATGACGATGTTCCCAGGTATATATATATATATATATATATATATATATATATATATCTTTAATCGATTATTATGTGTCTGTTTGTGTGTATAGAATACAGTCGGTTTGAAGCTAAGATCCACGATTTGAGAGAGCAGCTGATGAACAGCAGTTTAGGTTCGGGAACCACCACACTAAGGAGTAATCCAAAACGAGGCTTCTACATCAGGTACACACGATCTCACAAACATTCACGCAGACATGAACACACTCACACAGACTGTCTAAACATACTTTTTATTAAAAAGATTAAATATATTTATGTAGTAGATTAAATGATTATGTCATATCTTTTACTTGATTCATTTGAATGATTCAGTTAAATGTGTCATAAAAGAATAGTTTTTACTAATACACCTGTTTGTGTGTGTCAGAGCTTTGTATGATTATGATAAGACAGCAGACGGTGGGTTCCTCACACAGGCCGTAAGTTTCCGTTTCGGTGATATCCTCCATGTCCTGGACTGCACTGATGACGAGTGGTGGCAGGCAAGAAGAGTTGGACCTCAGGGAGACAACGAGGACATTGGCTTTATTCCAAGCAAAAGGAGGTGTGTGTGTCTGCGAATAATGCATGAGTGTAATCTACAATTTAAATTGAGGGCTCATTTCCTCCTAATATGTTGTTCTCTCTGATCAGGGTGGAGAGGAAAGAGTGGTCCCGCTTGAAGTCAAAAGAGCGGGTAATCTTTATAAAACAATTAAATGTAATTCTTTTGTGTTCATTCAAATTAAGAGATAAAATAAAACATACTGATGCATAGTGTTATGACTAAATGAGGTTTAAAGAGACAAACGAGACATATGAGATGCATTTATATATATTGAAATAAAGTAATAAATAGTGAGGAATCATGATATCCAATGAGGTAGTGAGACATAATAAGACGTATTTATACCTGAGACATATTGAGATATAATAAGACAAAATCAGATTTAGTGAGAGGCAAAGTGAGAGGTATATGTACTGTTGTAACATAGGTAAAAATCTTACATGGACATAATATGAGGAAGTGAGCCAAAGATGAAGTGAAAACTTGCTTTTAGTGAAATCATTAAGACATAGTACATATGATAGCATAGGTAGTTGTTGATCGGCATAATAGAAATTAGTTTTAGGAATAAAAGCAACCCCAGGTAGTGAAACTAGTTATAGGTAGTGAAACTAAAGAGAAATAGTGAGATGATGTAAGATATGTAATGAAGTGTAATGAGAAATTTTATAGGTCAAATTTAAACCGAAAAAAGGTAGGGAAATGTAGTAGTGAGACAAAGTGAGATAAAGTATTTATTACTCATTTGTTTTTTAATCTTTTTTGATTTTACAGGATCGCAGTCGAGACAGTTTAGGATCTCAAGGTAGGTGAAGGTTCATAACTAATATAATGCTCTTTAGTTTAACTTCCATTGCATTCCATTAAAACAGATACTTCAGAACATCTTCATAGTATCCCTTAGATGTTCCAAAGTCAAGCTTAACACTTCAGGTGTTTACCGTCAATACAATGAAACTTATTAGATAGTCTTTAAATGGATATACTCTCTGGCATTTAACACAATGTGCAAGGTTAGGTTTGGTTGTGTTGCTGTATTGTTTATCTTGATAGTGTTTCATATTTATTACACTGGATTGTTATATTTAACAGGGATCTAAATCACAAAGAGCATCTTAAATACATAAACAACCCAAACGAAACAGGATACAAATCCATTAAAAGGCAGATCAGGTAGGATATATAGGAAAGCAATGAGTGTGGGCGTCTTCGGGACTTTTGTGTATTCTGGGAAACATTTATGTGCTTTGCAGTGTTTGCAATATATGCTTTGGGTAAAATTGATTGTTTTGGGTTTTATCCATAATATTTCATTATTGACATATGAAGAAGTGTATAACTTTTGTTAGAGATATAGGTGAAGATTGGAAATATATGTGCCTCTATGTTCTGTGGCTTATACCAACATTTTTTTATATATTTCAATATAAATATAATTTACATATGACATTACATTTGATATATGTTTAAATTATTTCTGTTTTAATTGTGCTCCAGATTTAATAAAATCTCTTGTTTGGGTCTTTCAGGAAGAGACGAATCGGCACACAGTTACGAGCCAGTAACACAAGTGGAAGGTGAGAGGGAATGGTTTAACTAAAAATATGGATATTGTGATACTGATTATTATTATTATTATTATTATTATTATTATTATTATTATTATTTTCTTTTTGTCTGTAGTTCACTACGCAAGACCCATCATCATTCTCGGCCCGGTAAAAGACAGAGTGAATGACGATCTGCTCTCTGAGTTTCCAGACAAGTTCGGTTCATGTGTTCCACGTGAGTGTTTAGACACTTCCCACATCATCCACTTCACACCCTGATTGGATCCTCACAAGTATGTTTTAGAAATAATAATAATTCATTAATTGTATTTGCATTGACTATGTTCACTGTTATAGCAAAGTACACATCAGATTAGAACAAACGTAATCAACAACAGAGTTTTTCATCAAACCACTCATATCTAGTATCAGTCCATAAGGCAAGGATTCTGTGAGTTTTGATTGGCGTGCTGATTTGAATGCATCACTCTGCTTTGTAGATACAACGCGGCCGAAGCGAGAGTACGAGGTGGACGGTAGAGATTACCACTTCGTCTCTTCACGAGAACAAATGGAGAAAGATGTCCAGAGCCATCGATTCATTGAGGCAGGGCAATACAACAGTCACCTGTACGGAACAAGTGTACAGAGCGTGAGGGAGGTGGCTGAACAGGTGAGAGTGAGAGATAGAGAAGAAAATTGTTAGAAACATAGTGTCCTACAGGATTGTCTTTTAAGCAATAATAATAATTATCCAGAGTGAGATGTGGTAGAAAGATGGTGATCACCATCATTAGTAAACATCATTGATTTTTGAGGACTGAATGTGTGTGTTTGTGTGTAAGCAGCAGGGTAAACACTGTATCCTTGATGTTTCGGCGAATGCTATCCGTAGACTCCAGGCTGCTCAGCTTCACCCCGTCGCCATCTTTGTCCGGCCAAAGTCACTGGAGAATGTCCTGTATGTTTAATCTATTTACTTGTCTTTATTTAAATCTAAACAATTGTCAAAAATCAATGTTTGTGTGTGTCTGTGTAGGGAGATTAACACTCGGCTAACAGAGGAACAGGCACGGAAAGGCTTCGATCGGGCTCTGAAATTGGAGCAGGACTTCCTAGAGTGTTTCTCAGGTCTCTGTCTGCCTTTGCAAAGTCATTCATTTTTCGTATTACCAAAGCAACTAACTCACCAACTGTAAACAAAAAGATAAAAAAGATAGCTACTGTCTAATCTAACCTCATAATTACATTAATTATAGTTTATATTTGTGCATAGCAGGGCATAATTACTGTATAAGTCACTGTTCTCCAAAAATATTCAAAAATTAGATGGAACAATGTTATATAGAGGAATGAGACCAAATATGATACAATGTATCATATTTGCATGTCTGAAAATTCATTAATTATAAAAACCTAATCCCATCTGTGACGGTTTTAGTATATATCATGGTATGGGACTCTTTGCCACATTTGGGCCAGGATGGTTTGCCATCATTGACAAAGCTATGAATTCGGTATTATACTAGCAGATTCTATCGGAGATTATCAGGTCATCTGTATGTGAGCTATATCTTAACACAATGTGGGTATTGCAGCAAGAAAACAACAACCTAAGTCTATCTAATATTTTGAAATGTTAAAGTCAAACCCTGACCTTCATACAATAGAAATGTTGTAGAAGGACCTAAAGCGAAAAAATCAAAGGAGAACAAACACCAACTTAAGAGAGATGAATACCTTTGGGGACAATGGTTACGTTAAAGTTGTTCACAGGAGTCACATATCATACTGAAAATAAGGTTCACATAGTTTTAATAACTATAGATAGCTAATATTGTATTCTAATATTGTATCATTTTCATAAAAAGTTCAATGGAAACTGATAGGGGTGTACCCATGCCACCAACCACGAGGGGTGCGGTGCTGTCTCAGCAGACAGCCAATTGAAGTGCCCCCGAAGAAGTATTGCCATCAGGTTGCCATGGGGTTGGCGCAATAAGCCGCAAAAGGCAGCAGCTGAGCGCCAGGCTTAGCGTCGCAACATGAAAGTGTTACTCCAAGCCACATTACGGGAATGAGTGTATGGGTTTAAAGACGGAAAGATTATTAAAAATTCAAATTGCTTATTTCTTCTCCCTAGCTTCCTCATCAACATCTTCTATCCTTTTCCCTTTTTTTCTTTAAGAGGTAAGAGCTCTTCTCTTTTCTCTCCTGGTGAAACTCACTTAGGAGAGCCTAAGCACGCACTGTTTCCCTTTTTTTTCCTGACAAAACTTAGCAGGATTTTCTAAGAGGACGCCATCCTAGTTTTAGCTTGTCTTCCCTTCCTGCAGCTATGCAGTCATCTGGAAGCTCTTTGCTATCACCCAAAACCTGTTTAACTCCTTTCTGAACTCCTCACAGCATTCCTCCTTTCTTAACTTTCGCCATTTTGTCCTCTTCTCTACATTTGCTCTCCTTCTCTTCCTAACTACCAGAGTCATCCTGCAAACCACCATCTACACTATCCCCTGCCACTACCTTACAGTCTCCAAATTGCCACAGTCATTTCAATCCTTCTTCCACCACCATCTGTCCTTCTAGATTCCTATGCTTAGCACCAAACTTTCCCATCACCTCCTCATCTCCTTTGTTTCCTTCACCAACATGCCCATTGAAATCTGCACCAATCACCACTCTCTCCTCTCTGGGAACGCTCTCTACTACTTCATCTAGCTCCCTCCAGAATCTTTCTTTTTCCTCCAACTCACAGCTATCTTGTGGTGCATAGCCACTGACAACATTCACCACTACACCTTCAATTTCTGACTTTCTCATCACTCTATCTGACACCCTTTTCACCTCAAGAACACTCTTTGTATAGTCCTCCTTCAGGACCACCTCTCTCCATTTCCATTCCAACTCCATTTCTCTTACTATCCACACCATAATAGATCAGTTTAAATACTGCGCCAATGCTTCGAGTCTTGCTACCCTTCCACTTTGTCTCCTGCACACACAAAATATCCACGTTTCTTCTCTCCATCATGTCGGCCAGTTCTCTACCTTTCCCTGGCATCGTCTTACATTCAAGGTTGCTACCTTCAAGCATACACTCTTGACTCTCCTGTTCTCTCTTTGTCTCTTCACACACCTCCCTCCTCGTCGTCTTCGGCAGACAGTAGCCCAATTTACGCCAGTACCCTGCTTGCCGCCAGTAGTGGTGGCGGTCGTTGTAACCCGGCCCGCGACCGATCTGGTATGAAGTAACATACATACCATATACATAATTCCATAACTAACAATAATATATAACATTTCGAGTAATAATAATCAAAGTGAATGGGCAGTCGGAGGGAATCTGGCGGGCGCAGGGTCGCTGACATCTCATGAATCCTTTGCCGTATTTGGTGTAGCTCATCCGACAGAGTGAAGAAATAAAGAAAGGGAAAAATAATAAAAATAATAAACTATCTAATGGACAATTCAAACACAAGTTGTGCAGAGAGCAAGCAGAAACTCCGGCAGACTAGCGCTATGGCAGTATAAATACAGGGTAGAACCAGAAGGCGACACAGACATGAGGGAGCCTTGGGACATAAAGCAGCCAGCCACTCTATCATCAACAAACCTGAGTGATCTCGTGACAGTGGCCGGGCAACAGCATCTAAACATCCCAGTTCACCAAAACACTCTATGACAATGAACCCTCCAGCTCTGAGCCCTGAATTATAGGGAACTATGAAGGATGTGCTTGACTAAGTAAATAAGTTTTCAGCCTAGACTTGAAGACTGAGTTTGTATCTGAGTCCCGAACACTAACTGGAAGACTATTGCATAGATGTGGGGCTTGATAAGAGAATGATCTTCCCCCTGCTGTAGTCTTCATAATACGAGGTATTAGCAAATAGCCTGCACCTTTTGATCAAAGTGGGTGTGGTGGATCATAAGAGACTAGAACTGATTTGTACATAAGCAAAAGTATTTTATAATCAATACAAAATTTGACCGGTATCCAGTGCAGTGTGGATAAAACATGGGTGATGATGTGATATTTCCGGGTTCTAGTAAGGATTCTGGCTGCTGCATTTTGGACTAACTGTAGTTTGTTTATGCACCTACTGAAACAACCAGACAACAAGGCATTAGAGTAATCCAACCTAGAGGTGATAAATGCATTGACAAGTTTTTCTGCGTCATTCAGTGCCAGCATATTTCTAATCTCAGCAATGTTTTAAAGATGAAAGCTATCCTGGTGGTATTATCTACATGAGTTTTGAAGGAAAGGCTAGAATCAATAATCACACCAAGGACTTTTACAGCTGTACATGGTGTAATTGAAAAACCATCCAAAAATAATAAAATATCAGAAACTTTTCTTCTAGCTGCCTGTGGTCCTAACACCAGTACTTCAGTTTTCTCAGAGTTAAGTAAAAGAAAATTATTTAACATCTACTGTCTAATGTACTTCACACATCCTCAACTCGAGTAAATTGATGTCTGTCGTCAGGATTGGATAACTGCGTATCATCAGCATAACAGTGGAAGTTGATATCATGCTTGCGAATAAAATTACCCAGAGATGCTACTAATATTATTTATATGAAAATAATATTACATGAAATGCTACTATTTTGATACATAGTAATTTTAAATGAGATAAGATAATGGTCTGAAATAAGATCAGACTGTGGAAGTATAA
>JAOUQV010216145.1:0-14567 GCA_028565295.1 Aspidoras spilotus
CAAGACATGCACCAACAATTTGTCCTCATTTGAACTCTGGTATGTCACCCATAATGTTGTGTGCATTGCAATATTTTAAGCAAAACTGTGCTCTTACCTTGCTTATTGAACCTTCACACTCTGCTCTTACTGGTGCAATGGGCAATTAATGAAGATTGGCCACGAGGCTTGTCCAATTTAGCCATGAAACCTACCACACTAAAATGACAGGTGTTTCAGTTACATTGTCTAACCCCTGTAGACAACATATCAAATGTCGAAAGTGAGACATTTTGAAATTTCATGTCAGATATTAGCTCATTTGTAATTTTGTGACAGCAACACATCTCCAAAAAGTTGGGACAACGCAATAAGAGGCTGGAAAAGTTCAAGGTAAAGGAAGGAACAGCTGGAGGACCAACTAGGTCATTAACATAACTGGGCATAAAAAGTGCATCTTTGGAGTGGCAGCAGCTCCTAAAACTAAAGATGGGAGGAGGGTCACCAATCTCCCTAATTATGCGCCAACAAATAGTAAATATGAGAAAGGAGTTTGACAGTGTAAAATTGCAAAGAGTTTAAACATAATCATCATCTACAGTGCAAAATATCATCAAAATATTCAGAGAATCTTGAAGAATCTCTGTGCGTGAGGGTCAAGGCCAGAAAAGCTTACTGGTTTCCCATGATCTTCGGGCCCTTAGACGGCACTGCATCACATACAGGCACTCTTCTATATTGGAAATCCCAAAATGGTCTCATGAACTTTTCCACAGGACATTATCTGTTAACACAATTCACCGTGCTAGACCTTTGCCAAGTAAACTATATAGTTCAAGGAAAAACTTGTATCTAAACAAGATACAGAAGCACAGACATCTTCTCTGGGCCAAAGCTCATTTATAATGGACTGTTGCAAAGTGGAAAACTGTTCTGTGGTCAGACAAATCAAAATTTGAAGTTCTTTATGGAACTCAGGGACGATGTGTAATAAGGACTAAAGAGGAGAAGGACGACCCAAGTTGTTATCAGCGCTCAGTTCAGAAGCCTTCATCTCTGATGGTATGGGGTTGCATTAGTGCGTGTGGCATGGGCAGCTTACACATCTGGAGGGACACCAATAATGCTAAAAGGTATATTCAGGTTCTAGAGCAACATATGCTCCCATCCAGACAACGTCTCTTTACTTGCATTTTCCAACCTGACAATGCCAAACCACATACTGCATCAATTACAGCATCATGGCTGCATAGAAGAAATGTCCAGGTGCTGAACTGGACAGACTGCAGTCCAGATAGAAAACATTTGGCACATAATAAAAAATGGAATATACGACAAAAAACGACCTAAGACAGTTGAGCAACTAGAATCCTACATTAGAAAAAAATGGGTTAACATTCCTATCCCTTAACTTGCTAAACTTGTCTCCTCACTCCACAGATGTTTACAGACTGTTGTAAGGGGGAAAAGGGAATGTCTCACAGTGGTAAACATGGCTTTGTCCCAACTTTTTGAGATGTGTTGTTGTCACAAAATTTTAAATCACCTAATTTCTCTTTTCAAATGATACATTTTCTCAGTTAAAACATTTGATATGTAATCTGGGTTTTACTCTGAATAAAATATAGAATTTTGAAACTTCCACATTATTGCATTCCATTATTTACAACTTGTACTTCCAACTTTTTGGTAATTGGTTTGTAAAAATTAGTTGTAGATAATAAGCAGTGCTCGAAATTTGTGCAACATGTCAACACATAATTAAATAAACAAATAAACAGCCATGGCGAGTACAAGAAAAAAAAAAGAACAAAACTATATCAGTAACAGCAGCAAACATATACACAACTTAGTTATTGTAGGCATTTTTAGTGTGTTTTATGAGCATATACAGTATGGGTGTGGCATGTACTATAATGCCCAGCCTTTGTGTCCAGTACTGAAAAAAAAAACTGCACAAAGTTAATGCTGTTCATTGGACAGTGAGGATGATGATGATGACAGTGAAGGAGTTCAGTGATGATAAAAATGTTGATGAGGATTATAATCATAGTAAGAGCTGATGATGGTGATGATGATGATGATGATAATAAAGGTGTTGATGACAGTGATGATTATTATGATAATGTGCTGGTGGTGGTGTCAATGATCATGATGATGAACGTGATGATTATCATGCTGAATGTGGTGAGGTAATGATGATGGTAATGATGATAATGGCTATGATGGTATTGATGATCACTGTGAAGGTGATGAAAGGGTGCTGATGAAATTTCATTAAGAATGGCAATTATGACATAATTATGATGAACGTGATGATGGTGATGATGATGATGATAATGTAT
Organism: Aspidoras spilotus; assembly: GCA_028565295.1. Taxonomy (NCBI): domain Eukaryota; kingdom Metazoa; phylum Chordata; class Actinopteri; order Siluriformes; family Callichthyidae; genus Aspidoras; species Aspidoras spilotus. The sequence continues at coordinate 2,325 of JAOUQV010216145.1, forward strand.
GTGCTGATGAAGTTTATGATGGTGATGATTATGACTTTAAATGAATCTGATAATGATGCTGATAATGGTCATGTTGAAACTGATTATGATGGTGATGATAAAGGTTATGATGAGCATGATGAGCATGATCATGATGAAACTGATGATGATGATGTTGATGATAAACATGTTGAAACTGATGATGATGATGATAGTCATTATGAACCTGATGATGACGTTCATGATGATGATGAGGATGTTGGTGATGATGATGGGCCACGCGCGCAGTTCTGCACTCTGGAGGTGGAAGAGAACGCGGCGTTTTTCTGTTCGTCACTGTGTTTTGTTTTTGATTTATTTTCTTTTTTTAACAATTAAGACAGACGTGAATAAGCATAAAAGGAGAGAGGCGGAGTGGGGAAGAAGTGAGAGAATAAACCCAGGAACAGGGGGATCATGTGAGCGGAGAGAGAGGGATGGCTGTCCAGATGAAGCTCGTGCTCTTACCGCGCTGCGTCCTGCTCCTCTCGCTAATCTTCTCCCTCCGCGCGAGAGCCGCGCACAAAGGTAACACAGGCGCACACACGCTCTTTTATTCTAGTGTGCTTTTTTCAGAATATTTAGGAAGTTTGCATGAAATTCCGATTCGGAAGTTTATTTTAAAGATCAGCAAAATGAATTAAAACGAAACGACACTTTTGTACTAAAATTAATGTTTATATAATTTATTAGATGTAATTGATGTCACGAGCCCGGTGATTTTTCGGGATGCAACAGCGTGAACGGTGCACTGCGAGAATCCACTTAATCCTAGATGTCGGATCAGATCAGACTCCAACCCGGATTACTTTAGTACGGTAGTGCACGTAAAGTGCAGTGTTTAAACTCAGTCAGCAGTGCCGAAGTTGTCGCTGTGCAGTGCAAAAGCAATGTGTTTCTTTCTTTCTTTCTCTTTAGTTTTAGTTTAAGTTTCATGAAATATTCAGAGCCTTGAATCTTTATTTATTTATATTTTTTCAGTTAGGTAGGCTAGTTAACTTCTTAGTTATTTAGTTACGCAGTTTTGTAGGTGCAGGTTTGTCTATCGCCCGCCCGCCTTATTTATTTATTTATTTATTTATTCTGTTAGTTAACGTTCTTTATCCAAAATAAATTTTGCTAGCATTGTGCTTTTGTCTTGCCTGTAATTAGCCTATCTATTATTATGCAGTCAGCTATTCGAAATTGACTCCCTAATTTATATTACAATATGTTATTTTTATAATTATTAAAAGATTATTTAATTATTTAATTAATTACATTACACTGATTTATATTTATTTATTTAACATTTACCAATTTATTAATTTATTTATTTATATCCTTAGCCGACAATGATCCCATCTACACCATTTTATGCTAAATATATTATTACTGTACATTGTAATTTATGTAATTTATTTATAGATCAGAAACAGCAGGCTGTCTGCCTTTGTCTGTCTGTGTGTTTATGTGTACTCACTGATGTGCTTGTGATATAAATTAAGCTTCTGTACTATATATGCATGAGTGTGATGTGTTTTAGGACAAAATGTGTTGAACTGTGCTTTTTTTAATTTTTTAAGTGATATAAATACAGAGTGTTGTTGACCACATGGTGTCACTGCAGTCCATTTCTTTCACTTCTCCCAACATGTGTTTCATTCTATTCATCACGCAATAGTCAAAATGTGTCAATGTGTCGATGATTTTAATTAATTACGTAATTATTAAAGTTTAAAGCGTGTACACTGTGGTTAACCTTGACATCCTTAAGTCAACATGTAATAATATAGACATGCTTGTACCAGATAGTTTCTTTATACACTGAACGATCAATGAATTAGGAATGCCTGGCAGGTGATCATTGATTAAGTGGTGGATATGTCACAATGTCAAGGTATTAATATGTAGCATAAGGCATTTTCCGGCTAGCCATTTTCCGACTAAACAAACCAACGTGTTTGACTTTCAGAGCCTTGAAACTTGATTTATAATGTTATTCAGTTAGGTAGGGTAGTTATCTACTTAGTTATTAAGTTAGTTATGCAGTCTTGGTAGGTGTTTGTCTATCTCCTGTCTTATTTATGTATTTATTATGTGTGTTGCAGAGCGGCACACATATAGTTTTTCGATTTATTATTATTATTATTATTATTATTCCCCCCACTTAAACGCACATTTCTCCTCCTACACTTAATGAGGGATTACTAGGGTCTCAAACCAAATGACCAATAATGTATGTGCAAGGTTTGCGTGTTCAATGATAAGACAATTCTCCAACCGGGTGCCCACTGTGCCTGTTTTCTTTCCTAAAATTTCCCATTGATTTAACATAGCGCCAATTTTCACACTGCTGTATCTTGGTCAATATTTAAGCCGCAAACATGAAATTTGAATTGCTCAGACGCAGTTGCAGCCTGACCTGTGTGATAGCACTCTCCGTTCTCTGTGTATCACTCTTCAAAAAGCACTCCTATACTTACAGTGTTAAAAAGAAGCTGGTTTTTGGAATAAATTTAAAATAATTTAATCTCTGCGGCATAAAGTTCTAATAGTTTTATCTCGAAATCTAACACGCAGAGACAGGTCTTTTCTATGAGGATATAAATAAAATCTCATCACTTGACAATTTCTTTATCAAACTAAGATATTTTGTTTAGAAAACCTTCTTTAAATTCCCCATAGACCTCAATAGTAATTTAAGTTTTTCAAATTTTTTCAAAAATCTACACCAATTTTACATCAAAACGAAGCCCAAGTCTCCCACGCTCACAATATTTCGGTTGTTCAGGAGGTGTGCTAGAGTGGAAACTTTTTTTTACTTCAAAACTTGAAAGAAATGAATGAGAGAAGGTTTCTGAAAAATCCCTGAATTCACCAAACAAACAACTCTAATACCAATATATTTTCACCTATAAACACCATTTAAACATAAAATAGTAGCGCCATGTCCCCTGATAAAAGTTGACACTGATATAAAAAAAAATGATTTATGAGGATTTGTTTTAGCATTAGACACTAATAAGTCTCATTCACTGCCATGTCTTGAGCAATTCAGATTTGCTTTCCTTTTTTATTTTTCATTTGTGTTTAATTTGTCATAACTCAGACATTTTATCCTATATACAATTTTCTTTTACTTCACGCGATCGTCAAAGTGTCCTCTCTTGTATCTAATTTCCGGCTAAGCGATAGTTTCAAAGATTTTTGATTTATGGCTATTTGTTTGGAGAATGCATTTTCAGCTTTGCTAATCATTCTGTAGGTATTGCCTCTCTCTCACAGACACGCTCACATGCAGGCACACAGACACGCACATACGTTGGTATTACTATAGTTGTGAGGACAATCCATAGACTTCATTATAAATGTATTGTTATTGTAATGTGTTATTAATGTCCCTGTTAATGCTAAGTGCTAAAAATAAATGGAAACATTTGTGGTAATGCTTACTACTCGTGCTAACTGTTAATGGTAATTACTGATAAATAATGCTAATTGCTAATTTTAGTGTTGATGCTAGATAGTAATGCTAATATTTATTGCTAAATATAAATGCTAATCACTATTACAATTTAATAATGCTATTAGCAGTTGCTAACAATAAATGATAGCATTTATCAAAATTGCTAATGTTAATTGCTAATAGTAATTCTTATTAGCTAATACTAATTGCTAATGTTGATGATAATGCTAGGTGCTAATACAACTTGCTAATGCTAATAGTAATGCTAGCCACTAATGCTAATTGCCAATGTTATCAGCAATTACTAACAACAAATGCTAATATTTGTATCAATGCTAATTGCTAATGCTAACTGTTAATGATAATTTCTATTAGCTAATATTTGCTAATGTTAGTGTTAATGCTTGTGCTAATGATAACAGGTAGTGCTAACTGCTAATGTTGGTGTTAATTCTAACTGCTCATGATAATTGCAAATGCAACTGGATAATTTTAACAGCTAATGCTAACTGATAATGCTAACATCTGTTTTAACCTTAAATTCTGATTATTGTGATAACGGGGTGCACCAGGGCAACACACCTCGCTGTTTCAGCAGGAACTGCACTTTATAGTTTATTTATTTATTATTTATTTATATTTATTTATTTATATTTGTGTGTACTCACCGAGATGCTTGTGATAAACAGATAGAAATTATGCTTTTGATTAATATAGACATGCTTGTACCAGGTGATTCCTTTATACACTATACGATCAATGGGTTAGGAACGCCTTTCAGGTGATCATTGTTTGTATGTAGCAGAAGGCACCATTTACCAGCAAGGTCTAAACAGAGCAACATGTTTGATCCCATGTTATACCAGCTATAAACATGCACTATATTTTAATTAATTCTTGAATAAAATGGTCAAGTATGGGAGACTCCATACTTGAATGTCAAAATCTAAAATATTATAACATCTATAAATAGTTGTTCCTTTAATAGAATTTTTTCCTCTTAAAAAATGTACACATTGTAATGACCCTCTGTAAAACTGACTGTTGCGTCCACTTTAGTTCATTCTGTGAGATAAACCGATTTAATTGTGGGGAATTGAGTCTCATTTTTGACAGTGTTGCAATTGCTAAGTCTGGTATCAGGGACTCAGGGAGTCAAGGATTCAAAGTGTCAGGTACCAGCCAGTCATGATATCAGGTAATAGGAGTCAGATAGGACTCAGGTATCAGGAAACCATGTATCATTAGGTCAGGACATCAGGTAAAGGGGTCAAGGAATCAGAGTTCCAGAGAGTAAATCAGGTATCAGGGTGTGAGGATATCATGTTTATTTTGTAAAGTCAGGAAGTCAAGTTCAGGTAGTCAAGAGTCACAGTGTCAAGTATCAGACATTAGGGCATCCATTATCAGGGAATCAGGTATCAATGAGAAAGGTATCAGTGATCTCGGGAAGTCAGGTTTCATGGGAGTCAGGATATCAGGTATCAGGGAACCAAGTGTCAGGGAATAAGGTACCAGTGAATCAAATATAAGGGTGTCAGTGTCAGATATCAGGGAGCCAGTTATCAGGGAGTAAGAAAGTCAAGTCCAGGAATTCAAGAAGTCAGAGTGTCAGGTATTAGAAAAAACAGGGAGTAAAGGAGTAATAATGGAAATTAGTGAATCAAGAAGTCAGGTTTCAGGAGTCAGTTATCAAGGAGTGAAGATATCATGGAAAATATCAGCCCAGTCAGGAAATATGATATCAGGGATTCGGGAATCAAAGAGTCAGTAATCAGGTACAAGGGAATCAGGTATAAGGGAATCTGGTATCAGGGAATCAGATAAAATCAGAAAAAAATTGGGATTCAGGACTAAATCTTCAGGAATTAAAGAAGTCAGTGGCTGTAATTTTTTGAATGCGGGAGTAAAAAGTAGAAAGACAGCGCAAACACGGGGAGAAAAATCAAAATCTACCCAAAATTTTTGCCCAACCCAAGGCTTGAACCCAGGATCTTCTTGCTGTGAGGCCACAGCAAGAGCAAATTTTAAGCACATGCAAAGAAATGCTGTATATCAACAATATGTTCAAAAATAATGAAACCCTGTATACAAGAAAACACTATAAAGTGCAGTAAACATGTACTCTGTCTTGTGTGTTTTTTGTTTAAACAGTGGTCCAAGATACAATTTGTGCAGTTCTATAAGTAAATTAATTTGTTAAGATTTTTAAAGCTTCTTAAAGAATCTGAAACAATTATTCTGTAGATTATGACCACCACATTTGCCTCTTATTTGTGCAAAACCCAGCAGCCATTATTATGTTTTTTTTCTGTCTGAAACATGGTCTGAATTGGAATTTATTGTGTACTTTACAAAAATGCAAAAAATATTTTCATATTTTTTTGGTTAATGGATGTAACACTCAGCTGTCAGACCTCATTTCTGTCAGCACTTTCATTTTCAATTAAAGCTCATTTGGGATGATGTATTATTGGAAACGACACCAATTAACCTAACATGCATGTATTTGGAATGCGGGAGGAAACATGGGAAAAACATGCAAACTTCTTACAGAAACTCGTCCCACTCTATCAAACTGGGGTCCTTCTTGCTGTGAGACGACAGCACCACCCACTGCAGACTGTGACGCCACCTTCTGTGGTTTATTTTTGTTTTGGTTTTTTTGAATACTTTATTGATCCCCAGAGGGAAAATGTTCTCTGCATTTAACCCATCCAGATGTGAACACCCGGAGTGCCTAGAGTGGGGATCAAACCGGCGATCTCTTGGTCCCTATCCATTAAACCATAGCTGACCCCATTGTTATTGGTTTACAATGTTTGTATGTTTGTACATAACAATTATGTGTCTAAAATAAAACTTAAATGAAATGTGTTATGATTTAAAAAAAGAAAACACTGCATGAAAGAAGGTGCTGGTATTAACATGGTTTGGACCTGTTTTGCTACATCTGGGCCATGATGGCTTGCCATCATTGATGGAACAATAAATTCTGATTTCAATCATTCATGAATTTTCTTTTCTGCTCAATCCACATGGGGTTGCAGGCCAGCCAGTGCCCACTCGGCAAGTATATTAGAAGTTGGGAAAAAGTACAAATTGTAAATAAAACCTGGAATGCAATGTGGAAAATTCAAAATTCCGTATTTTATTCGGAATAGAACATAGATGATATATCAAATAAAAATTTTACAATTTCATGAAAACAACACATCTGAAAAAAGTTGAGACATGGCCATGTTTACCACTGTGAGATTCCCTTTATTTTTTACAACAGTGTGTAAACATCTGGGGACTGAGGAGACAAGTTGCTCAAGTTGAAGGATAGGAATGTTAACCCATTCTTGTCTAATGTAGGATTCTAGTTTCTCAACTGTTCTAGGTCTTTTATGTCATGTCTTCTCTTTTATAATGCGCTAAATGTTTTCTATCTGGACTGCAGGCCGGCCAGTTTAGTTCTCTGACCCTTCTTCTACACAGCCATGATGCTGTAATTGATGCAGTATGTGGTTTGGCATTGTCATGTTGGAAAATGCCTGAAAGAGATGTCGTTTGGATGAAAGCATATGTTGCTCTAGAACCTGGATATACCTTTCTGCATTGATGGTGTCATTCACGATATGTAAGCAGCTCATGCCACATGCACTAATGAAACCCCATACCATCAGAGATGCAGGCTTCTAAACTGATTCACTGATTTTCATAAAGTACATTACATTTTTATTTGTCTGACCACACAACAGTTTCCACATTGCCACAGTCCATTTTAAATGAGCCTTAGCCCAGAGAAGACATCTGTGCTTCTGGATCTTGTTTAGATTTAGATAATGTTCTCTGGAAATATTCCTGAGCTCAATACAGAAGCATGCCACTCCAAGGCTGCCACTCCAAGATGCGCTTGTTATACCCAGTCATGTTAATGACCTATTGCCATTTGGTCCTACAGCTGTTCCTTTTGGTGTACCTTTAACTTTCCCAGCCTTTAATTCACCCGTTCTAACTCTTTTGAGATGTGTTGCTGTCACGAAATTTAAAATGAGCCAATATTTGACATGAAATTTCAAAATGTCTCACTTTCAGTTTTTGACATTTGTAAATTATTGCATTCCGTTTTTATTTACAGTTTGTACTTTGTCCCAACTTTTTTGGAATCAGGTTTGTATATCAGGGAATTCTAAAGGAAAATGTCAGAACATCTTCCATGAACTGAATCTTCTCTTGATCATGCAGCAAGACAATGACCCTAAGCACACATGTCTACTAAACACACATTCTACAATAGAATGCTTAAAGAAGAATAAAGTTAATGTTTTGAAATTGCAAAGTCAAAGTCCTGACCTTAATCCAATCGAAATGTTGTGATAGCATCTGCAGTGAACGGGTAATATTACAGAGCTATATGTACTATTGTGAATGAATTAAATTTTGTAATTTTCCTTATAGATTAAACTATCTATTATAGACGGACTTAGGTATACTATTCCTGTTAATTTTTTTTTACAAACTTCCAAATCAATGCATATATTACTGCTTTGGGGATTGGGGATCCAAAGCATGTTTCTCTATATCTCATCTTTGGTTTGTTGAAGTCTTAATTTAAATGATATACTTCAAGAACCTATATCTGTCTTCATGTCTTTCAATCTTGGTGATGCAGTGTTATATTCCTCAGCGTGATAACGCTAAATCGAAGCTTATAGAGGACTCTGCAGAAACAATGATGGCTTGTGGCTCACTTTCTCTACTGCCATCTTTTGCCATCTTTAAATAGTTTCCTTTATCTTCTTTTTTTTTATTTCAATGAACGTTTTACTTCTGCATCTTTGATATATCACAAAGTTTATTGCCTCCTCCTCAAAACGTTTCCATTGTAGTGGATTGAAATTTTTTATCTCTGATTTATAAAACTGATGTTCAACAGATATGGCAAGAGGCTTTAGAAAACGTTATCCTCTGTTTATTCTTTATAATATACAAACACCAACACTGTGGATACTGCAGTGATATATACAGTGTGGAAAAAAGTATTTAGTCAGCCACTGTGCAAGTTCTTATACTTAGAAATATATGAGATCTGTAATTTTTCTTAGGTACACTTTAACTATGAGAGACAAAATTAAAAAAATCCAGGAAATCACACTGTAGGATTTTTAAAGAATTTAATTGTAAATTATGGTGGAAAATAAGTATTTGGTCACCCAAAACCAAGTAATATTTCAGGTTCTCTTTTAACTACTTCTTTAAGATGATATTCTGTCCTCCACTCGTTAACAGTATTAATGGCGCCGGTTTGACCTCATTATCTGTATGATAGACACCTCTCCACATCCTCAAACTGTCAGACTCGATGGCCAACCATGGCCAAGACCAAAGAGCTGTCCCAGAACTATGTGCATGGACCTGATGAATGGCCTGCAGAGATCTGGGACCAAAGTAAAAAGGCTACATTAGTAACACACTAAGCCGAGTGGGACAAAAATCCTGAAGTGTTATGTGTCCCCCTGCTTGGACAGTACATGTCCAAGCCCATATGAAGTTTGCCAGAGAGAATATGGATGCTGCAGAAGAGGATTGGAAGAATATAAGTTGGCCCGGTGAAACTTTTTGTTGAAAACTTAACTCGTTGTACTTAGAAGAAGAAAAATGCTTAGTTGAATCCCATGCTTAGTTGAATAAATAACACATTAAACAGTTATTTATTAACTAACAAGATAAAACATGTGAAATAGAACATGCATACTGGGTAACTCCGGCCATGCCCACACCCTAATCCACTGTGGTGGATGCCACAATATCTTCACTTCTTCTGGGTACCAATTCAGCCTTTTTGAGACGTGTGTGCATTAAAAAAACCCCTTAAATGGATTTAGAATACTCATATGATATTATACTGGCCTGGATTCCTGGACATCAGATTTGGCTGCTTTACTTATTTTTACATGGCAGCAATTTTCTGTGATTTGTGCCAGGTCATCTGTTGTTTGAGCCCATATGGTACTTGGTCATAGAGCTTAGGCTAGGTGAATTTAGAGACTTTCAATACAACTGACTGGGATGCCAACTTCAGACTCCATTTATACTCTGAAACAGTGCCACTGTGGATTTTCTTTCCACAGATGTCCAATAAAAAAAAATCAAGGCATGAAAAACCTTGATTATGTTAACCTAGCAATGTCAAATGTAAATTGCTTTTGACAGTAACAAGCTATCCAGTTAGCCTCTGTATATTATTCTTAGTATTGTTCACCAGGTCAAAACATATTCCAAGTTAAAAATATTAATATCACTGAATTGTGGAAGAATTCTTCACGAGATTATTTGGAGCTGAACACATCGAACAGCCAGTCTGTTTCCCAACCCCACTTAAAGTCATTAGAATTGCTAGCTGTATTTCACCCAGAATGTCTCGGGTTTTAATAAAATAAAAATTAAATGTATTAAAAAAAAACGATAGCACCCCCTCACCACCTGCTCTCCTTCTCGCATAGGAAGCTAACACCATCAGTACTCTCGGTCTCACCTAAGAAGTGAACACTGGTAGCACCAGCCACCAACAACCCAAGGAGTCCCGATTTTTATTACTCAGACCTGGCAACCCTAAAAATGGTATCCTCGCACAGTGGTATCCTCCGCATTTAAACCATCTGTCCAGTGAAACACACATATACAGACACTAAAGTGAGCACATGTGCCCAGACTGTTAAGCTGCATCCACAGCGCCTGGGGATCAACCAGGGGTTAGATGCCTTGCCCAAGGGCCCTTAGTCGTATCGTGACTTGCTGGTATCGGGAATTGAACTGGGGACCTTCCTTAACCGCAAGCCTATGACTGCCCAACACCACATCGTCCCGGTTAATCACAACCTCCGGAGTTTTGACCAAAAATCAATAAGTTATAGTTTGGATTAGATATTTACCATTATGTTCCATGAGGAAGATTTTAGGAATATCATCTGAGTTCATGTATAATTTACTACTAAAGAAGAAGAGCTACACAGGTGCCACAAAATATTCCAAACAGCTATTGCTTAATTAACACCTGGATAATACATTGGTGTAGAAAAGATACAGCTGTGACAGTAGATGTCTCCAAAAGAACTTTTATATTTTCTTAAGATACTAAGGAAGACATACTAAGACAGGCTGTAAAGCAAATATGCCTTAGAAATAATGGATATGTTTTTATATTAAATAAATCAAAAATAGATATTTAAGTAAACAGTGCTAGACTAAAGTAAGTATATAACTGTATAACTATAAGCTTTCCTTGATCAGTGTTCTAAGTGTGCAGTTTTAATATTAACTTATTTAGCAGCTTGTTGTATTGGAGAATAGTTCTTCTAGAGACCTTGAATCAGGCACTTGCTTGTTTTAAGGCAAAACCCAACAACCTTATTGTTTTAATTTGCTTTAATTATTTATTTATTTTTTGTTGTTGAAAAATGTTTGGAAATGTAAAATCATTCCATACTAGAGATTAATAAAGAATGAATCAAAAACTAACTCGTACAATATTTGTACTTAAAATAAATAAGAATGATAAAACTTTTGCCCAGTGCTATATGTAGTGTGAAGAGGAATAATAAAAACTTTAAAAAAATAATAAAATAGTCTGTTCCGCTATATACTTATAAAGGGTTAGGGTTATATATAAGTGTATAATATAAGTAATGATTAATTAAATGTAAAAAATTTAGTAAGGCTACATAAAAAGCACTGTATGAATATTTAATTATTCAATAATCACCAATGTAAATTTGCTAAGCTAATGTTGTAGTGAGAGAAAAGCTCCTGAATCTAATAAAAGGAAATTCACTCTAATGTCTGTAATTAGTGTAATTACCAAGAAATCACAACAATTAAGCAAAATTAAGCCATTTCAAGAGCTCTGTGCACAGTTTATTAGATTATTATGCCAACTTGCATTTTCATCTGACACATTTCATCTGAAAAAGAACAAATAGTAAAAATAGCAAATATCAATTACACTGTCAATCGTGCCTCAGTTTCCTTAATAGGAATGAATTAGAAAGTTCAGTTGCATTGTTGCATGCCCATGTGACCTACTGCAGTTGTATCGCTTTAATTGTCTTCAGTTATGACAATTTAAAAATACATCAAGAGTGTTCATTACTCATCTTTGATACATAACTTCAATTTGGATGCCTTTCCTGTTATTGGAAATTTTAATACAGCTGTGTGTTCAACTAATTAATATAAAATGTTTAATAATGAATAAAAACCAGCCATTAGAGAGCACAAGCCAGTGTTTCTAGTGCCGGTCCCAAGCGGGGTAAATGGTGAGGGTTGCGTCAGGAAGGGCTTCCGACTTAAAACATTTGCCAAAAATTAAAATACGTGGTCCTGAAGGTCGGTCGAGGCCCGGGGGTAACAACGAACGCCACCAGTACTTGCAGCAAGCAGGGTACTGGTGGAAATTGGGCTACTGTTTGCCAAAGATGACGAGGAGGGAAGTGTGTGAGGAGACGGAGAGAGAACAGGAGAGTCAAGAGGGAAGGACTGAAGGTAGCAACTCTGAATGTAGGGTTGTAAATTAGCTTAGCAAATTTACAGGGAGCTAGAGAACTGGCTGACATAATGGAGAAAGGTAGATATTTTGTGTGTGCAGGACACAAAGTGGAAGGGGAGTAAGGCTCGAAGCATTGGTGCAGGTTTCAAACTGTTTTATCGTGGTGTGTATAGGAAGAGAAATAAAGTTGGAGTGGTCGTTAAGGAGGAATATGCAGTGTTGTTGAGGTAAAAAGGATGTCAGA
>JAOUQV010216774.1:0-14561 GCA_028565295.1 Aspidoras spilotus
TGAGGTGGAAAAGACTGACACGCTGTGGCAACCCCTGATAAAAGGGAGAGGCCGAAAGAAGAAGAAGAAGAAGTTTGGAGAAAGACAGACATAACTAATCTCCAGGGCTGTGAAATTGCCCAGGTCTGGCCTAATGACTTTTGGGGGGTGTTTTACACAAGCACCTCAAATCTTTAGAAGATACCCTATTATCTACTATATGGAACAATTTAAAGTCTAAATTTTGTTCTATGGTTTTACTGAGATGTCCATTACTGAATTCTTTGTTGTTTGTTAATAATAATAATAGCATCATTTTACAATATTCTTAGTACAATATGGAATACTTCTATGTACACACGATAAGTTCTTCTTTGTTTTGATATTACCCAGTGATTTATTTACATTTATTTAGATTAAGTGCTCGAACAGAGTGCCACAAAAGACACATGAGCTTTCTGCCACCTACTGATAGTATATACAGGGCACAGATCAACCACAGACTGAACTTGCTTCTTTGCCACTCTCACACTAGGAAGATGCAATTATTTCTTCAGCAAAAGTGGTTTTGTAATCTCTTGATCTGAGGTTCTCAGCTTATAGAAATTTGTCAGTTATTCCTGTTTATTTCTTGTAACAGCTTTCTCCCTATTAAGCTCTGATCCCACATGCATTTAAACACACACCCACAGTTCCATACAACTGCCAGACCTGTATAAAGAAACTATGACAAATTTTATCATACGTTATCTCTGATTCAGTGAATTTTAAACGGGTTTTGCGCATACAGTGCCAGTCCAAATTTGACACACATCCTTATTTAATGTTTATATGTATTAAATTTTTTTCCTACATTGTAAATTTTTATCAAGACTTGAAGTAACACATGAGGAATTATGTAGTAAACCTTTGTTTTAGTTTAGAGATTCTTCAAAGTAGGCACATTTTGCTTTAATTACAGCTGTGCATACCTTTGGCATTCTCTCAATCAGCTTCATGAGTTAGTCACCTGAAATGGTTTCCAAAAGTCTTGAAGGAGTCCCCAGAGGTGGTGAGCACTTCTTAGTTGCTCTGGACCAACTCCTCCTAAACCATCTCAGTTGGGTTTAGATCAGATAATTGTGGATGCCAGGCTATCTGATGCCACACTCCTTCACCCTCTTACGCCTCTCAGCCTGGAGGTGTGTTTAGGGTCAGTTTCCTGTAAAAAAATGGTCTCACCTAAGCGCAAACCTTATGAGATGTCATGTTGCTGCCGAATGCTGTGGTTAAGTGTGCCTTGAATATTGAATAAATTGCCTACAGTGTCACCAGCAAAGCACCCCATGCCATCACACTTCCTCCTCCATACAGTGAGCACAGGTTGGAACCATCCGCTCCTCTTTTCTGTGAAATTTTTCGGACTGACCGACTTTAATTTCTGAAGTAATGATGAGCTGTCATTTTTATTCACTTGGTTGAGTAGTTCTTGCAATAATATGCATTGGAACATTACTTGGAACATATAGAGCTATTCTCTGTATTGTACACCAACTCTACCTTTTAACAACACATGATGGTCTCAATCGCATTAAAATGCAGGACTTTCAGGAAATGATCTCTTGACGAGGCACAGTTATCTGAAAACTATTCCAGGTGACTACCTCATGAAGATTGAGAAAATGCCAAGGATGTGCACAGCTGTAACTAAAGTAAACCTTTGAAGAGTCTCAAACAAAACTAAAAATTGTTTACTACATGATTCCTTATGTGTCATAGTAACTTCAGTATTAATTCGCAATGTAGGAAAAAATAAATAAATAAAAACATTTAATAAGAAGGTGTGTCCAAACTTTTTACTGGCTCTGTATATTCCATTGTTTAATAAATTCCTCAAGTCATTACAATACCGCACTCAAGTCTGAACAATTGTTCCCCATGGAGCGATTGTCTTGCATTGTGCCCTGTTGCACTCGGTATGACTGGTTTGCCTTCTCAGAATTGCCAGTCACAGAGCTCTACAGTCTGTTATGATGTCTCAGGAGGTTCAGTGGTGGGCTCACTCTTGTTCAATATTTGAAGTAATGTTCAAAATAATAGCAGTCCATTATGACTGACAAGATTAAGGAGTGTTTTTTGGTACCGTGGGACCTAAGTGTTTAGTCAGCCACTGATTTTGTTAGTTCTCTTACTTTTCAACATAAAAATTTTATCATAGGTTACACTTCAACTAATGTGACAAAATGAGAAAAAGAATCCAGGAAATCACATTATAGGATATTTAAAGAATTAGTTTGTAAATGATTATGAAAAATAAGTATTTGGTCAATAACAATTTTATCTTAATACTTTGTAATAAACTGTGTTGGCGAAGACAGAGGCCAAACTATTACTGTAAGTCTTCACCAGATTTGCACACACTGTAACTAGTATTTTGATATTCATAAACATGAGTCTGCATATTTTAATAATTCATTGAAAGGGGTGTATTCAAATAATATCAGTGTGGAATTAATTTAGTGAGGTCAATTATTCTGTGAAGAAACAGGTGTGAAGCCAGTGGCCCTGATTTAAGTGTGAAGTCAGCACATGTTATACATATGCATTATTCTTTGAAAGCCAGAGAAATATGGATAGTTCTAGCCATTGTTCAGAAGAACAGCCACTTTGATTAAAAAGTTGATTGTAAAGGGTAAAACTTAGAAGACAGTAATCAGCTGTTCAGATAAAATTATTTCCAATGCTTAAAAATGGAAAGAAAACCAGATAGACTTTGAAGAATACGGAAAACTACCTTTCAAATGGATCGGAGAATAGTCAGAATGCATAAGGCTCAGCAAATGAGCATCTCCATATGTATGCACTATTCTATTAGAGAATTGAATTCTTGAAACCTTACCTTGTAGTTTTTGATTGTATTAATGTGTGCTACTGATTATGTATAATTTAAGGCAACATTGGGTGCCATAAAAGGCGCCAATAAATAAAATTAAATATATTTTTTATTATAATAATACTTATGTAAGCTTATTCAGACTTGAGAGGTTTTAGTAATCTGTCCAAGCTAAAACGTTCGGCATCATTATTAGTATATGTGTGTAATACAATCCATGGCTATTTCATTGCAATCTTTAGGCTGTGCACATGAGGCTATCATAAAATGTCAGCATACTCTACTAAAAACAAAATAATTGTGTCTGTATGCTAGTGTACAATCATTCTGCAGGTGGGATGTCCCTCTTTTCATGAAATTTGGAATACTAATCTACTTTAAAACAATTTACCTAACTAAAATAGAGTTTTCTTTATTTTGTGGGCATTCACAGTCCAGGCCATGTCTTCATTCCTACAAGACAAGAGTAGTGTCTTTTCAAAGTGATGCCTTTTTCGCAAACAGTTAGTCAGGTCCTAAGTTTTCACACAAGTACTCTTATAATTTTGGAAAACATTTTAAAAGGGTAATAAAGTCTCAGTTTTAGAAGTATTATACCGAATACTAATTTGCATGCCTGTACATTTTAGAGCTCTGTGGACTGTGGAGTCCAGACGTTGCTGACACTTCTGTAGTAAATTTTAGATTGGATGGACTGTCTTTCTGGTAAGAACTCCCTTGTTTTCTTCATTAATGGGTTTATTTTATACTGTCTATAATGGGCCAATGTTGCTGCAAAAGTGGGAGAAGCAGCAGGTCCGCTGGGATAAGTAGAAAAATACAAGTAACTTTTGGAAGCAATTATTAGAATGGAAATAGTAATTAATATGTGTGTCTGTGCAGGTGGTGGTGCTGGTAGTATTAGTAGTCTGTGTAAGTAGTATGTGCTACATTAGTAGTGTCCGTTGTAGAGTAATTTCAGGTAGCAGTAGTAGTGCTCAGTAGGCCATGTATTCACCCCATTTTGACAGTGAACATTGTGTGGCTTTTCTAGGAGCAGCATCATGGAATCTGATGCAGAAGTCTTCATGGAAATGACATCACATTGTGGGCACCTATATATAGAATTCTACCTCAGGTGTGACGTCGTATTTTTGTGAATAATGGTCCTATGTTTGTATGATGGCAAATCTCAGTCATGTGGTCAAATTTTGAAAGGCTACATACTGTTTGTTTGTGTGTGTATGTATGTCTGTTGATTTGTATTGTATTTTCCCTGCTTTGGTAATTCCAAACCTTTAAAAAACGTACACTTTTAAAACCCCAAAGACATTTGCTTTAGGTTTCACTTATTTTAATGTTTACAACTTTGTAGCTCTCCATGGGAGGCAACTGTTCTTGAGGCTTCTGTAAGTAGTTCAGTTAAGCGAAATATTTGTTGCAAATTCTCATTAATTCTGGAAAAGCTCTACTGATTAACTTGTTAACCGTCACACACTGAAGTCACGTCACTACTTTGAGTTATGTTTATATATTTATTTATTTTTAACCACTTGGACTTCCGGTGTTTGTTAGTATTTTCTAAAATTGATTAAGTGGATTTAGGGGTCAATTTTGGGTCCCTTTAGTTTATGTGGCTTTGACCAACTCTTTAAAATGACACTTAATTAAAAAAATTTATGTAAAATCATTGCAATAAATAAGAATGATTGGAAAGAAAGCTTTTAAACTGTAACACGGCTTAGTCACACAATGCGTTGGGCCAAAAAGTAATCTACTGGGTAAGTATAGGATAACCATGCTTCACGTGTGTACTTGCATGTTTTTGAATATTTTATTTATTTAAAGGTTACCTGTGTTTTTCTGTTTTCACTTTGTTAATGTTCTTCACCAGATATTTATATAAAAACAATAGGGCCTCTTAATGCTGAGATTTGCACCGTGACAGGTTCTGATAGTTAAATAAGATTGTATTCCAGAGAAACGGTGTTGATAACTATAATGTAGACAAACACCATAATAGAGCCTTTGAGAAAGGGTAAATGATTTCATCATTACACTGCCCTTAGCCTCAGGAGAACTGTAGTTCCTGCTCTGTTTGATGGCATTGGAAAATCACCGTTTAGTTTTGTATGTATACAAGTTTACGTAATAAGGTTTGGTTTATTGTCTTGTTAAAAAAATAATAAAGTTGATGTTAATTAAGGTTTCACTGTATATGAATCTCTTTATATACTTTTTTATTATTGAAGAAAAAATATTAAAGAATATAAAGTTGTGTTCAAAATAAGATCAGCATTTTTAAAAAACACAAGTTAACCACAAAATCTTTCAAGATACCCAAGGATGCTTTGCATCGAGACAATAAACACGTACAATACAGTCAAATAAAAAATGCATAGTTAATTAAAGAGTTTTGGGGCGTGGAAGTGAAGACACAGAGCGAAGAGAAGGTGGGAGAGAGTTACACAGAGTGGGGGCAGCCACACTAACTGATCCGCCACTGAACTAGGCCAGTCTAAATCTAGGTATAGCCAGCAGGCCAGCATCGGAGGGCCTGAGTGAGTGTAGGGGGCAAGCAGATGGTAAAGATAGACTGGGTGAGTTCATGAAGGGCTTTAAACTTGAGGAGCAGTATTTTATATTGGATGCTTATGTACAGGGAGCCATTGCATTTGCTCCAGAACCAGGGTGATGTGATGTCCCGTTTGCGAGTGGATGTGAGGATCCTAGCTGCAGCATTTTGAATCAGTTGTAAAGGGCGTATTGTCTTGTTAGAAAGACCGTAGAGCAGTGACTTGAAGTCCTACTGGGAGGTAACAAATGCATAGACCAAACACTCTGCTGTCTGAAGTGAAAACATGGGGCAAAGACGAGAAATGTTGCCTAGGTGGAAGTTAGCAGAATTTTTTTATGCTCAGTGCTTGGACCACTGCTATTTATATTATACATCTCTCCCCTGGGTGAAATTTTCTGAAATTACGCACTAAAGTACTATTGTTATGAAGAAGACACGCAGATATATAGAAAGCTTCAGGACCTCCAGTTTATTCCTATTTCTCTCACTGTGTGTCTTCATCTCATCTTACAGCTACGGGCAAATGATCTTCAATTAAAGACAGATAAAGCTAAACATTTATACATTTGCACTAAAGCTGCACTGTCATATATACTGTCCACTATAATAAGAAATGTATATAATTTTAACTACTTTACAGGAAATAACAAAACAATTACATTAGGCTGTATAAATAATATAGCAGGGTCTGCATTTGTCTTTATAAACTCAAAATATGTATATTTCAAAATATTTATAATTCCTGCCAATCACTAACCTAATATTTTGTTTAGTGTAAACACAGTTTTTTGCAAGATGCTTCACATCTGTGTTGCAACCATCTTCTGGCACCTGTCAACTTTCCAGCTCAGGATGTTATGACTGCATCCCACAATTCATTTGTATTTCTTGACTTTTCCTCAGAAACAGCATCTTTGACCCCACAAGTATTCTATTGGATTAAGGTCTGGGCCACTCCATTACCTCTTTGTTGGACTGGAACCAAGATTTGCTCATTTACTAATGTGTTTGGGGTCATTGTCTTGTTGGAATACCCATTTCAAAGACCTTTGCTCTTCGGCATAAGGCAACACCTTCAAGTATTTTGATATATGCAATCGGTCTATGATCCCTGTAGGCCCAAGATGTTTCCTCTGAACATTGAGAATTTGTCATTCCGGCTATTCTTCAATCCATTCGAATTGTAGTCTTCCGTTTTCTTTCAGGTCGCTCTGCTTTTTATTTCCATTTTAAAGCATTGGAGCTCATTTTAGCTGACCAGTCCATCATTGTCTGCACTTAGAAGTTTTATCCTCTCCAAAATTTACAGGTGCTAGTCATAAAATTAGAATTTTAAATTTTAGAATTATTTAAGTAATTCCATTCAAAAAGTAAAACTTTATATTATTCACATTTGTTACACACACACTTTTTTTAGTTTAATGATTATAACTGACAACTAATAAAAAAACAAATTCAGTATCTCAGAAAATTTAAATATTACTTTAGACCAGTACAAAAAAGGATTTTTAGAAATATTTGCCAACTGAAAAATATGAACATGAAAAGCATCATCATATACAGCACTCAATCCTTAGTTTGGGCTCCTTTTTGCCCGAATTACTGCAGCAAATAAGCTGTGGCACTGTGTGCAGGTACCAAGTCCTGTTGCAAAATGAAATCAGCATCTCTCAAAAGTTGGTCAGCAGCAGGAAGCATGATGTGTGCTAAAACTTCCTAGTAGACAGCTGCATTGACCTTGGACCTCAGAAAACACAGTGGACCAACACCAGCAGATGACATGGCTCTCTTAAACTGACTCTGGAAACTTGAAACTAGACCTCAAGTGATTGTAAATTCTGTGCCTATTCTCTCTTTCTCCAGACTCTGGAACCTTGATTTTCAAAGGAAATGCAAAATTTACTTTCATCAGTTAACTTAATCTTGGACCACTCAGCAGTAGTCCAGTCCCTTTTGTCTTTAGATGCCTCTGACATGGCCTTTTGTTCAAGAGTGGCTTGACACAAGGAATGCAACAGCTGAAACCTATGTCATGCATATGTCTGTGCACGGTGGTTCTTGAAGCACTGACTCCAGCAGCAGTCCAGTTTTTGTGAATCTTCCCCACATTTTTAAATTGGTTTTGTTTCACAAGCCTCTCCAGGGTGCTTTTATCCCTATTGCTTGTGCACTTTTTTTTTACCACATCTTTTCCTTCCCTTTGCTTCTGTATTAATGTTAATGGTCGCAGAGCTCTATGAACAGCCAGCCTTTTTAACAATGACCTTTTGTGTCATGCTTGTACAATGGTGTCAAGTCAGGAGTCCTTCCTATGATTGTGGAGCCTAAGATTGACATATATCAGTCTTTGTTTAATAAATGAATATAATATACAAGTTTCACTTTTTAAATGGAATTATGGAAATAATAACATTTTTATGATATGACCAGCACCTGTATGTGCAACATGTGCTGACTTCAACCTTAAATAGGCTAAGAGGTCACCTGATTCACACCTGTTTCTTCCCAGAATAATTGACCTCACTAACTGAACTCCACCCTGCTATTATATTGAATACACCCCTTTCTAGTAATTATTCAAATGTGTAAGGCTTGTGCTTACAGCCAAACACCATGAAGGGTGATTGTCATTTGCCAGAGAACACCAGGATTGGCAGATTAGCCATTGGCACCCTATGCTCTTTTTGGATGAAAGCAGATTCACACTGAGCACATGACAGACGTCAAATTATCTTCCTGTAGAATGTTCTGCTGCTTGCAACATCCACCGGCATGACTGGTTTGTCAGTGGGTCAATAGTGGTGTGGGGAGGCATTTGTTTGGAGGGCCTAACAACCTTCCGTGTGCTGACCACAGGTATCATTGACTGTCATTAGGCACCAGGATAAGATCATCAGGCCCATTGTAAGACCATATCCTTGTGCAGTGGGCCCTGGGTCCCTTCCGTTGCATGACAATACTATGCCACATGTGGCTAAAGTGTTAGCATTTCCTATATGATGTAGGCATTGATAAAGGACTGACCCCAGACCTGAATCCAATCGAGCACATCATGTCTCGTTCCATCCACCAATGCCACATTGCACCACAGACTGTACGGTAGTTGACTGATGCTTTAATCCAGGTCTGGTAGGACATTCTTTAGGAGACCATCTTTAGGAGAACATCTGCCTCCTCATCAGGACCCTGCCCAGGCATTGTAGGGAGTTCATACAGGCACGTGGATGCCACACACACACACTACTGAGATTGATTTAACTTGTTTAGATTAATTTCCACTGAAGTTGGATCAGCCTGTAATGTGACTTTCTACTTTTCCTTTAATTATGACTCCAAATCCAGACCTCGTTCACATAATAATTCTGATTGACGTTGATCATTTTTATGTTATTTTGTTCTCAACACATTCCGCTATGTACAAACCCGATTCCAAAAAAGTTGGGACAAATTACAAGTTGTAAATAAAAATGAAATGCAATGATGTGGAAGTTTCAAACTAAGAAAATGTATCATTCAAATATTAAAATTAGGTGATTTTTAAATTAACATTAAAAACATCTCAAAGAAGTTGGTACAACGCCATGTTTACCATTGTGAGACAGTCTGTAAACAGCTGGGGATTGAAAAGATAAGTTGAGGGATAAGAATGTTAACCCATTCTTGTCTAATGAAGAATTCTGATTTGAGCACTGATAACAACTTGGGTCGTCTGACCGCAGAACAGTTTTCCACTTTGCCACACATTTTAAATGAGCCCTGGCCAAGAGAAGACGTCTGCGCTTCTGGATCTTGTTAAGGTACAGCTTCTTCTTTGTACCATTAAAGGCAGACGGCATGGTGAATTGTGTTTACAAATGATGTTCTCTTGGAAAATTCCTGAGCCCATTTTGTGATTTCCAATACAGAAGCATGCCTGTATGTGATGCAGTGCCATATAAAGGCCCGAGGATCAGGGACACCCAGTATGGTTTTCCGGCCTTGACCCTTATGCACAGAGATTGTTCCAGATTACCTTATTCTTTTGAGGAGCTTATGCACTGTAGATGATGATATGTTGATGTTACACTGTTGATATCGCGCCACTTGTCTGTGCAGAATGAGGGGGATTGTGGATCCTCTTCCCATCTTTACTTCTGTGGGTAAACTGCTGCCACTCCAAATGCTCTATGTTCTATTGTGAATGCAATATCAGTTTTTGACATTTGTAAATTATTTGCATTCTGTTTTTATTTACAGTTTGGACTTTGTCCGGACTTTTTTGGAATTGCGTTCATAATGAATAAAGATTTTCAACTGGAATATTTAACTTGAAATCTAGGATGTGTTATTTTAGTGTTTCCTCTATTTTTTGAGCAGTTTTATATAAATCTATATAATAAAATCTTTATAAAAATATAAAAGCATAGTGACTTTGATTCTGTGTGGTTGCAACATTTATAAAAATCCTGATACATGAATGACAGTTACATTGCTGAAAGTCTAACAATTTTTGTGTGATTTAAACCAAAATACACTTATTCAGATGTATATTGTGAGAAAAACCACTAAGTGTGAAGCCAAACTTGCTAGGCACTACAGCGCTCATTTATGTGTTTGATACTGACGCTGTAGTTTTATTTTAAATCCAGTTTTTTTTCCAGTGATACAATATATAAAAATGTGATGCCAAAAGCCAAGTGGAGTGTGATTCCCAAAAACAATGTTTTACAGCACTATTTTAATTATTTTCAATAGGATCACATGCACTGTATTTCATATGCTAACATAACATAGGAAAAAAATTATTACAAAGTTTTGTTGAGAATTATTAACCCAATTATACCCCTGGTGACATCTGTCACAAACACATTACAATGTCTGTAAATTCATTATACTACTTCTTAAACTATACATTTCAACTGATTTAACACTCTTCTTGATTATTTACTCTTATTACAAACATTGACTGGTACATTTGCGTTAAGGATAGGAACCTAGAAGGACAGATGGTGGTGGATTTTGCAAATGGTAAACACATTTCCAAAAGAAGGAGGAGCACAGGGTGACATACAAGGCTGGTGGTAGGAGCACACTGGAAGATTACATCCTGTGTAGATGAGGTTGCTTAAAAGAGATTGGAGACTGTACGCTAGTGGCAGGGCATAGTGTAGCTAAACAACATCGGATTGTGGTTTGCAGGATAAGTTTGTTGGTTAGGAAGAGGGCAAATGTAGAGAAGAGGACCAAATGGTAGGAAAGGAGGAATGCTGTGAGGAGTTCAGAAAATAATTGAAAAAGGCTTTGGGTGGTAGTAAAGAGCTTCTAGATGACTGGGTAGAAACAGCAACAGTGATTAGACAGCTGGGCAGAATGGTACTTGGTGTGCCATCTGTACAGGTGAAAATACAGTGAAATACAGTGTATTTCAGCAAGGTGGTGGGACAAGGAATTGCAGTAGTTTATTCAGAGGAAGAGATTAGCAAAGAAGAAATGGGACAGGGTAAGGACTGAAAATAGTGAGCAGGAGTATAAAGAGATAAGGAGTAGGACAAAGAGGGAGGTAACAAGGCTTATGATGAGTTGTACGAGAGGTTAGATGGTAAAGAAGGAAAGGAGTTGTATCGCCTTGCGAGACAGAAAGATAGAGCTGGAAATGATATGCAACATGTCAGGGTGATCAAGGATAGAAATAAAAATGTACTGACAGGTGAGGAAGAGATTAAGAGAAAGATGGAAGGAGTATTTTGAGGAGCTGATGAATAAAGAGAATAACAGGGAAAGAAGAGTTGTAGGCATAGAAAATGTAGAACAGGAGGTAGCAAAGCTTTGAACAGGATGAAGAAGGGAAAGCAGTCGGACCTGATGACATACCGTTAGAGTATGTCATCAGAAAATGTATAGGAGAGATTGGAGTGGTGTTTTTGACTAAACTATTCAATGAGATTTTTGAGAGTGAAATGATACCTGAGGAATGGAAGGAAAGTTTACTTGAGCCAACGAATATTTGAGAGAGAATTGTGGAAGCTAGTATGGTTTGCCAAGAAAAAGCACCACCGATATGATTTTTGCTTTGAGAATGCTGATGGAGAAGTATAGAGAAGGTCAGAAAGAGCTAAACTGTGTCTTTGTGGCTTTAGAGAAAGCTTATGATAGGGTGCCAAGCGAGGAACTGTGGTGGTGTATAAGGAAGTCAGGAGTGGCTGAAAAGTATGTTAGATTGGTGCAGGACATTGGTATGCAGATGTGCAGTAGGAGTGACCTATAGCTATAAAGTAAAGGTGGGCCTGCATCAAGGATCTGAGCGCCTTTGTTTGCTCTGATGATGGACAGACTAACAGAGGTCAGATAGAAATTACTGTGGACTAAGATGTTTGCAGATGACATTGTTATCTGTAGTGAGAGCAGGGAACAGCTAGAAGAGAACTTTGAGAGGTGGAGGTTTGCTCTGGAAAGGAGGGGAATAAAAGTCAACACTTCTAAGACAGAATACATGTGTGTGAATGAGAGGGAGGAAGGTAGAACTGTCTGGCTACAGAAAGTGTTAACAAAGGTGCAGGAGTTCAGGCACTTAGGATCAACTGTCAGGGGAATTGGAGAGTGTGGGTGTAAAAGGTAAAGAAGAGAGTACAGGCAGGATGGAGTAGATGGAGAAAAGTGTCAGGAGTGTTGTGTGACAAAAGGGTTGCAGCAAAAGTGAAAGGAAAGGTTTATAAGAGAGTAGTGAGACCAGCCTTGTTGTATGGTTTAGAGACAGTGGCACTGACTAAGAGACAGGAAGGTTGCAGATCTTAAAACGTTGAGGTTCTTGTGATCAAGATGGACAGGATTAAAAATGAGAACATTAGAGGGACAGCATAGGTTAGAAAATTAGGACACAAAGTTAGAGAGGGCAGATTGAGGTGGTTTGGACATGTACAGCGGAGGGACACTTTACCTGCAAAGAATTGCACACCAAGTCAAATCTAGTAGCATGCGATTGTGGAGGCAGTCAAAAAGTAAACATGGCACAGTCAAATTTCAGTTCAGTTTTATTTATATAGCACTTTTACAAGGGAACGTTGACACAAAGCAGCTTTACATAAATGATATACAGTATATAAATATGAGATTAAATAAGATTAATTTTAGAATAATTTCCCCAGTAAGATGGACTGCAACTATGGCAAGGTATGGCAACTCCCTGAGACGATAAGAGGAAGAAAACTTAAGAAGGACCAGACTCAGAAGGGAATCCGATCCTCATTTGGGTTAAAACATTAACAACCTGAAAAGAGTCTGTAATGGAGTGTGTACAATTTACCATCCCGGTGGATCAGGCGGGTATCTGAGACAAGGTCAGCTCAGCACTCTCTCAGTGGTAGTGTGTGTACCTCAGCAGAAAGAGAGAAGAAGCAGAAAATAGATGATTAGACGTGATTATTTTAAAGGATTAATTTAACAGAAAGTGTGCATTAATTATTCAAACTAAATTAGGCAGGTGCTTAAATTTAGACACCTTTGTTGTTTTGTTGATATAAATACATTTAGCATCATTCAAATATAACATTCCGCTTGTAAGCTCATTGACCCTTGACATATACACAAGGGTTAGGGTGGCCATTTGCAAGTTGTTCTCCTCTTTGCATCTTCTCTGAAGCGTGGCAGAACTGGAGCTTCAAAACAACTCTCAAATGATCAGAAAACTAAGATTGTTCAACATCATGGTTTATTAGAATGATACAAAAAGCTATATCAGGGATTTCAGCTGTAAGTTTCCACCATGAGGAACATAGTGAGTAAATGGAAAACCACAGGCACAGTTGTAGTTAAGGCCCGAAGTGGCATACCAAGAAAAAATCACAGATTGGCACAGGTGAAGGATGGTAAGAACAGTCATAGTCAACCCACAGACCAGCTCCAAACTGAGGTTTTTGTACACGACTGCCCGAGCTTCCAGACAACAAGGAATTACAATACTCCAAGCTAGAGGTAACAAAGGCATGAACTAGTGTTTCAGCATTATGGGGTGTCAGTATATTTCTTATCTACAAGTACATGAGCTTCAAATGAGAGACTGGAGTCAATAATAACATTACACTGATTTACAGGGAGTGACTGAACTACCATCCAGAGTTAATAAGACATTAGAAATCTTATTTCTATCCGTCTGTGTTCCAAGAATGAGAACATCTGTTTTATCAGAGTTAAGTCATTTAGAATACATTGTCTAATGTCCGTTACACATTCCTCAACTTTATTAAGATGATGTCTCATATTTTGCTAAAACATACAGCTGTGTGTCATCTGCACAACAATGGAAACTGATAACATATCTTTAATTTTACCCAAAGGCAACATATACAAGGAGAAAAGTACCGAGCATTAAGACCCGATCAGATGCCACTGGGAGGTCATTGACCTCTTCACCCAGTGCTGTCTCTGACTGATTAGAGTTGACTGATATGAAGAAGAAGCGATTTAAGGTTGATGATGTGAACAGACAATTTATTTACGCATGGACTGGTAAATGCACACTCATGTGGAGGGCAGAGCTATATGCCTGATGTGTTATGACATCTGCTCGGCCCTGATGAGGTACCCAGGCTACCACTAACTGGTTGCTGAGCCGACCTTGTCTCAGACACCCATCTACACATTCCTTCACATACTTTTGTCATGTTGTTAATCTGTTACTACCCAACTGAAGATGGGATTCACTTCTGAGTCTGGTTCCTCTCGATGATTTTTCTTGCCACTGTTGCCACCTGGCTTGAAAATGAACTTTATTTAAATGTCATGATTACATTCTGTATGTAATTTCTCTATAGTTGCTTTGTGACAGTGTTCCATTGTAAAAAGTGAAATATAAATAAAACTGGATTGAATATATAATACAACATGAGGAGGCACTTAAAGACAACCCATGCCAAGTTTGACAAGGACTATCTACCAGGTTCAGATGCTTGCCCAATAAGAAAAAATAAAAAACACAGAGCCTCACAGCAAAAGGACGCGGTTTGATACCTGGGTGGGGCGACCTGGGAATTTCTGTCTGGAGTTTGCATGTTCTCCCCATGTTCGCGTGAGTTTTCTCCGGGTGCTCCGGTTTCTTCCCACGGTCCAAAGACATGCACGCTAGGTAAATTGGAAATGCTAAATTGTCATTAACTTGTGTATTGATATGTGACTTTGCAT